>CAUYPK010154505.1:0-25689 GCA_963574355.1 Loris lydekkerianus | reverse complement strand
ACTTGCCAGTTTTCCACTGTTTTTGTCCTCCTCCTGGGGTCCAGAAGTCCCTTGCTGGCTCCCTGTATCCTCAAAGGGATGATCATAGGCAGATCCCACCAGCCAGAGATGTCTGGAGTCTTGTCTCCCCAGACTCGCCGTCCCCAGTTGCAGGGAAGCTGTTACTCAGCCACCATCTTTAATCCAATCCACCCAGGAAAAGTTTTAAAGATCATTAATTAAATTATTTTTCAAAAGAAGTTCAAGGCACAGTAAGTCTATACTTTTTTACTCTTTTTTTTTTTTTTTTTTTTTGGTCAACATAATTTAAGTGTGCCATGGAGGTTTCACTATAGGTCCAAGTGTGCCGTGAGATAAAAAAGGTTGAGGATCCCTTCCCTAGAGGTACTAGCTAAAGTTCTTACCTTTCAAGAAAGATTTCTATGTGGGGTTTTAGGCACAAAGACGACCCAAGGAGAGATTTTTTATGAGCAGGACAGGTGACAGGACAGGAAGGAAGGCTGGGTGTTTAGGGCCACATGAAGACTGTGAGCAGTCCCGAGCACGAGTAAGATTTGCATGCCCATCATACCCAGGTATGCACGTACTTCATAATAAGCTTATGATCACCAAACTTGTACTAAAGTACAAAAGCCACAAAACCCACATGTATGCTGAAACTGAAATAAAATTGTTTTAGACTTCCTGGCTTCAAAATTTGTGATAAGTTCTCCCGAGGTGAATCAATCTCTCTCCCTCTCTTTGGCCCTGCTTTCTGGTGCTCTCAGTACATCCTTAGGCTGCCACTGGGCTGAGGAAATGAGCCCTTCTGCCTTCACATCCTTCTGTCCTGGTCACCAGGCACGTCCCATCTCCCAGCACTCTGAGAAGGTACCTCAGGACCAGGCTCGGGCTCCAGAGCCATCTCATCTTGTTCCCCCCATCCAGACAGCTGGCTGGTGTGCTGATGACCATACTTCACTTTCTCGGTGAAGAGCAGCTCCGTGAACTGTCACCTCAGGTGGCTATGACACTCACATCTCTGTCTTGTCCTTATTGTGTTCTGTATTGGGAAAAGCAACAACAGAGTGGGTGCCAGGAATAATATTCCTGTCTCTTTGGGGACTGAACTGGGCAAGTTGAGGGGCTTACCTCAGCAAGGACTTAACCCCAACACAACCAGCTTCTCAAACAGTGCCGGCAAAACTATAGTGGTGGAGACTGGGCAATGAGGCTGAAACGCTGGGCTACTTTTCCCCCTATGGAAACGGGTATGATGAGAGAGGGCAGGATGCCGTTAGTCTTTGTAAAGCACGACTGCCCTGATACAGGTTGGCACAATGCCTGGGTGAGAGAAAGCATTTAATAGGCAGTAGCTCTGATTTATAATAAGGCCAATTCCTATGACATTCAGCAGCAGAGGCAGCTTAGCCAGTGCCCTTACCCTGTGATTCCTGTTTCTTTTATGGTAAACCCTTGGAGAAGAAGAGGAGAGGCTGGGGACTGAACTGTACCATCATGGAGGGCACCCCACACTTCACTCTACCCACCCTTTCTACAATTTGTCACCAAAAGACGGCTCAATTAGCAGACATGCCTGACCTTCAGATTAGGAGGAAATACATCTCTGCCCTTCCCTAACCTCCTGGAGACCACCTGGTTTTCCAAGGCCAGACAATTGAGGAAAGGAGATAATGACACCCTCAAGTCTTTCAAGCAAGGTTTTCCAGCTGAATCTATTATATATGTATGTGTGTACATATATAATATGTAGCCTGAAAGTAAGAAAGGCTAATTATATATATATTTGCCTGAAAGTAAGAAAGGCTAATTGGACTGGCTGGGAGAGTGGGAATAGGGCCTCTGGCAGTTTTGGATCTATAACTTTTCCTTAACAATTCACAAAAAGAGTAAGTTTCAAAACCCAAATCATATCCATCACTATTTAGATTTACTTTTGTCACCCTGCCCTTATCCACAGAGAGGATACATTCCCCAGTGAAACCATGGGTGGTACCCAACCCAATACTATATGTACAAACCTATGATAGAGTTTAATTCATAAATTAGGGACAGTAAGAGATTAACAACTAATAAAGTGTTAGAACAATTATAACAATATACTGAAATAGAAGTTACATGAATGTGGTCTTTCTCTCTCTCATCTTTCGTACTGTACCACAGGTAACAAAAACCATGGAAAGTGAAACCACAGATAAGAGGGGGCCTGTTTTGATTGTAAAGTGGATACTCTACAGTCAAATGGCTACCTAACAACTCTGCATAAATGGATTCTAGAACACTTTCACCCCAGTAGTCTAGTGTGCAAGAACTGGTATGATTCTTACATATTTGATGCCTTGGGGACTTTATAATCATAGCCACCATCAGGCCTGCTCCTGGGGTGAGTGACCTGTGTGGTCATGTGGGGCCCAGTGCTTAGAATATCCTCTTGTGTGGCTCAATGTTCTTGAAATTCTTAATAATTATTGCATGAGGAACCCTACATTTTCACTTTGCACTGTGCCCTGCAAATTATATAGCTGGATCTGGCTTTGGTACCCAGCCCAGTATCCACTGCATGGTAGATGTTTATTTGTTATTAGAAGAACATTAATCATCAATAATGTTCAATATACCCTCTAACTCTTCATTTGTGATATACTCAAGCCACAGTCCATAAAGCATTTTAAACCCTCTGTTTTCAGACACCTGTGCTAGGGGACACCTAAAAATTATACTTGAAACTTAGAAACCAAATTTGAATCATTAAATCCCAGCTATCAGTGGATTCCCCCAAACAGGAGAGTTTACAAGTCTTCCTGTTGCCTGATGGTGACAGCTTCTACTATTGAAAATCTCCAGGGAAGGACACGTCAACAGCATTGGGTATGGATTGCTATGGAGGCAATGTGCTAAGTGACCAAGGTGATACTATTATATCCTGAGAAACCCATATGCAGATTTCATTCAAATGAAGCTCACTGGGGGGATTCCCTTTGTATAACAGTTGATTTTTCTAAAGTGAATTACCAGTTACAGGATATTTACTCTGTTTTGTTGTTTTGGGCCCTTGGGGATGTGTTTGAACTACATTTAAGGAGAGAGAGCTGAAAGGCAGGGCAGCATGCAGAATGATAATCAGGATGTTGATGATAAAGTCCTCAAAAGAAATAAACAAGAATCCAGTGAAAAATACAGCAAAAAAAACCCCTGAGAAGTGGGATCCTGAAAGAGAGAACATGGTGGGATGGTGGGATTAGATATGGAGATGATGTGATGAGTTAAACTTCATCTTCCATTCAAAGGAATTCAATTAGCAAGGACACTATCAGTGTATGCTAAATAAAATCTTCCTGCTGGAAAATGAGGTGGTGACGGTGGGGTGTGATTGTAATGTTTTACAATAAAGGAAAATAGAAAAAGATGCAACATTCCTTCTAATGCCTTCTCTTGCAGCTATCTATGGCCTTTGTCATTCTCTCTCAGATCCAGGCAGCAGCTGAAAGTTTCCAGAGGAAAGAAAGGCTAAAGTATTACCAGCAATGTCATCTGTAGCAACCACAGCATAAATATCATCAGAAATAGAGCAGTCCACATAGGAAAGGAAATGAGAGCCCAGAGTTTAATAACTAATTCAAAACTTGTTTTGGATTAAAATGTGCTCTCTGCTCACGAGATCAGCACCAAAGGACACAGCCAGGGGAATATCTGATTGTGCTACACTAGAAGCAGAGTCTGTAACTCCTGAAGGAGTCTTTTCCAGGATGGATTTAACTTGGATACTGTTCCCTCCAGCCAAAAGACACAGCCCAGGGTATAATTCTTTTCTCAGCTAGAGCATGTGCACAAGTGAAAATAAAAAAAAAAGTAAAGAGAGAGATCATGTACATTTTTGTGGAGTTTGAATGATTGCGGGTGAAAGACAGGGTTCTCTATAATTGGTGCTACAGTCTTAGAATAAGAAATTCCATGTGGCCATGAAGAATAGAAATGGAATGGGAAATAAGAGCATCAGACAAGGAGAAGGATGAATTGAAAAGGATGCAGGCCAGACTGACCAGGGCTGATGCAGATTTTGAAGCCAAGCTTGCTTGAGGTTTTCACCATTTCAGTTGGCAAGAAGAGAGTTAAGGGTGAACAGCAGCAGAACCACCTTATTTTATTTGTAGTTTGTTGGTGATACTTGGATTAACCGTTGAACCAACTGCCTGTGGTTCTCATTCTAGCACAGAAAACAACATAAAGTTTAATCTTAGATATTCCTGTTCTAAAGTTCCTTGGCCACTCCCACCACAGGAAAATTTACATGGTTCTACTTTTTCCCTGGGCCCCACCTGCTCCCAGGTAGTTAGCTTCCCCACCCACCCCCAAATACTCCACGCTTCCTGTATTCTACTAAACTCCTCTGACTCCTACTAGAGAGTTGCCAAGGGCCACCCCCAAATTCCTGTGCTTTGTAAAGCAGTGGGATAAAACTCTTATTTGTCAAATGTCTTCTCTCCAGGAGGAAGGCCACAACTTCCAAGGTGAAACAAGCCCTCTAAGGTATTTTCCTAAACCACTGGGGAAGTCTCACTCTGAAAGGAATCCTACCCTTGCCCTGGCCCAACAGTTCAAACACCAGGTGGCTCTTTAAAATGATTTTTTTTTCTACTTTAAAAATTTCTATGTCATAAATACCTTTCTAAAATAATATTTTTAATTGATGGCATATAATTCAATCCCATAGATGAGATACTTTTATTTTGCAATACCCTGTTGTTGGACATTTTTAATTATTTAATATTTTGCCAATATTTTGCTATTAACAGGGCTAAAAATTTATTTCTATTTATATATTTTTCTGCATGTATATTTCCTTATTATAAACACATTGAAGTAGAATTATAATATAAAAATTATAAATTCAAAGCAAAATTCAGTAGCTTTTTAATGCATTTTTAATGATATGCAGAAAGCTTTATAAATGTATAAAATACCTGTGTTCCTGTACCGTTAGCCACTCTGGGTAGTGGAATTTTTACTTTTCTGTCTTAGTGAGTAGGGCACCAGCTCTATATACCAAGGGTGGCGGGTTCAAACTCGGCCCTGGCCAAACTGCAACAAAAAAATAGCCGGGCATTGTGGCAGGCACCTGTGGTCCCAGCTACTCAGGAGGCTGAAGCAAGAGAATTGCCTAAGCCCAGGAGTTGGAGGTTGCTGTGAGCTGTAATGCCATGACACTCTCCTGAGGGCAACAAAGTGAGACTCTGTCTCTTAAAAAAAAAGCAAACAAAAGGTTTATAATATTAGAATTGCTAGATATTATAACTATAAGTAAATTATCAGATAGTTTAATAGTCATCAATGTTATCAGCTTAAGGTTTAAAGAATAAACAAATTACAATTTGAAAGGAATTTCCTTAGGCTTTCACCAGTAATTCATTCTAAAATCAATCTTTGCTGTTGAATTCTATGGCTGAGGCTCATCCTCAACATAACAGTGATTTGACATATTTTATAAGGCTAGGTGGAATGGTCCACAAACGAAAAAGAAAAAGGTATTAAAGGGGGTTTAAATTAAAAAAAGAAAGCTTCGGTTGAGCTGATGGGTCACATTCCTTTGCATCAAAGCAAGATTGTTTTAAAGGACTATAGGTCAACATTGCCAATATGTATTGGTCTACAGCACATTTAAAATGTGTACACACTACTCCCTTTTACTCACCTTTTGCTTGAGTCAGGCTGATCAGATCATGCTTATCACTTTTTTTTTAAATTTCACAAGAAATATATGAATATTTTTAAAAGACAAGAAAATGTTACAGATAGGGGAATTTCACTTTTAGCTATGATAAAATAACCTTCCAGCAGATTAATCCTACCTTGAGAATGTATAAATCTAGGTAAAATTACATTAAAACGTACAGCTCTTTGAAGAAATCAGAAAGTAACCAAGGCAGCTAGGACTTCAAAGACCAAAGTCCCAGAAAAAAGGGAAATGCAATACAGTTAGTCTTTCATTCAATGAATCTTTTTTTCCCCCATTTCAGGATATTTGTTGAAGAGCAAATACCATAGCCTAAAGATTGTAACAGTCTTACTGGGCTGGAGAGATAAAAATTTGGTATTCAGAGCCTCCAAGAGTCTATGTGCCAAGATCTTAGAGAAAAGGCAAGAGAAGTAAGCCCAATATTTTCCCTTGATCTCCTTTTGAAACATTTGCTGATTATTAAGTATACCTTCAGGGCAAGAGCTGAGAAACCAAGCAGAAAGTCAGCTTCTAAGAGGCTGAAAAGCTAAACAGAAATTTTGACAGTCTTGTAATGCAGGTGAGAGGAAAACTGTTGTTCTGGGCCTGCTGAGGAGGAATGGTCCCAGTTGACACATACTTTGAATTGAGATCCTAAAGAGCTATGCCTAAGAGTGATGCAAATTAAATTACCAGGCTTCAGAAAGCCTGAAACTAGGCATTGACTGAATCAGTGTGATCTTTCTGGGTAATCTCTGGCTATCAGAAGAGAAATTCTCTCTGGAGGAAGAGACCCCCAGTAATTTTTCATCCAAACCCCCTATAATTTTTGACATATAATTATAGAATGCAATAAAATAGACATGCCAGTAAAAAATAAATCATTAGACATGGCCAGTAAAAAAAGAGACAAAACATTTAAAGAAAAAATATACAATAGACATGACTCAGTGGTGATTATAGGGATGAGAGAAAAACCTGCCCTTTACCCCAAAAGTTTGCTCAAAAAAAAAAACAAAAAAAAAACCCACAACTCACAATTAAGGCAGATTAATAAGAAAAAGGATTTATTCACAGTGTGCATAGGGAGAAATCACAAAGTGATAATGCAATTTTCCAACCGAGTTGAGATATTTTTATACATGCCTTTTAGAGGTAAGGGAAGAAAATAAGTATAGGTCAAAAAATGTATTTTAGGGAGGATGAATGGACTGGGAAAATAGCTTGACTTGTAGATTAACCTGAGAGACAGGTATTTATGACTTAAATGATTAGAGCCAGGTCTGCATCCATTCTTGACTTTCATTCCTATAATATATTGCAATAACAGGAATGGGAAAAGGGAGTCAGTTGTCTGCTTTGATCTTCTACTCTGGTCAGTTCAGTTTATACAGATTGAGGCAAATTCTCTTGAAGTATTTCTTGACCTATAATGGCCTTCAATTCAAAATATTCTTTATACCAGGGAGTCACTTTCTGGGGTAAAATTTTCTGAGTTTCTTCATTTCCCTTGTCTGAAACTTCCCTAAAAGTTTTACACATTAAAAGCTGAGTCAGCAGTTGTGGAGAAAGATGTAGAATTAGTAGTCTAGTAATAAGTCTTCATTAAGACATATTTATCTTGTCTTCTAAGAAGTATAGATCTCTACTCACCCTGAGTAGCAAGCATTTGCCAATAACAGACGCTTTTCACTGTTGGGCTGTCAAGATATCCAGAATCCAGTAGTTTTCAAATATAACAGTGGCTAGATTGTTGCTGACTTCTAGCTGTAGTGCTCCTAGCGCTTGCATAGTGATATTGAACTCTCATTCTATTACCATGAAGTGATTCAAAGCTATCTTTTCCATCTCATGAGTTTCAAATACCAAGCAAAGAGTCCTGAGTACAAAATATAACTTAGAATTGTTATATACAAGTGGATTCAAAAAAACAATATCACATATTTGCTTGGCACCACTTTATGAATGAAAGAACCCAGGTTTGTAATCTGGCTGGCATTTAAAGTAGAGTACTTGGTAACAGAGGATGTCAGATAATCAAATCCGTAACATCCTGACTATCTAGGTGGGATCCACTTGTATACTTTATTGCCACATAAGATAAAAAGACCAGGGTAATTTACAGATAGGGTCAGGTCATAACCTGTGACCTATCAGTCTGGAGTTTGCTGTGCCTCTTCTCCTTCACTCTCACTTCTACATCTCCTGTGTCCGTGTGTCCCTGCCAGTCTATGGGAACAGAATAAATTACAAAAGTCATTTGGTCTCATTCTGGCAGTTATAGGGCTTGGTTTTATCACTTAACCAAATCAGTCTGGACTTTTGCTCTGTCCACATACAATCTTCAGTGTCTGGCAACTTAATAAGAGGAGCAAGGGAGCTACCACAAGTTGCACAGGCCTGGTTTGTAAGTCATTCATAACATTGGGTGATTTGATATAGACATCATGAGGGTTAGTATTAGCACCATCTGAGAGGTGTAAGAATGCCATCTATAGAACAAAACCCTAGGGTTTGATCACTATATTGTTCTAGTATCTTACCCAGAAAAGATCCAGTGTCATTAATGTTTTCAATGGAGAGAGAACAACTCCTTCCTAATGACTTTACCTGAGCAAAACATAGATCTTGAGCTTACACAGTTGTGTCCACTTGACTTATCCATAGGAGAAGCATCATGATGTCCTTTCTCCAATTGTGAGTGTCACATCTCATCATGCATTCATCTTCTGGACTGGTTCCACTGGGCACTCACATTGGCAGAAACAAAATGAGTTCAGGTTCCTTTGCATGGTCTAGATGTTTGTATAACCTGCAACCAAATTAGTTCATTACTGTGGCCAGGGTTTGACAGACTGGTGTTAAGGGATGCTTGTCTGTGCCTGACCCGTTGGAAAAATAGTAAAGGTTATAGTAAGGGCAAGGCAGAGTCTGAAAGAAGAGCCATAGTGGAAGATAAAAGAGAGACTGTAGGTTGAGGCAACCTCCACTTAGCTTCCGATGTGCAATTTTTTTTTTTTTTTTTTTTTTTATTGTTGGGGATTCATTGAGGATACAATAAGTCAGGTTGTGCTGATTGCATTTGTGAGGAAAGTCCCTCTTGCAATCATGTCTTGCCCCAGAAGGTGTGACACACACCAAGGTCCCACCCCACTCCCTCCCTCCCTCTCTCTGCTTTTCCTCCCCCCCATGACCTTAATTGTCGTTAATGGTCCTCATATCAAAATTGAGTACATAGGATTCATGCTTCTCCATTCTTGTGATGCTTTACTAAGAATAATGTCTTCCACTTCCATCCAGGTTAATACAAAGCTGCATTGTTAACATTTGCCTCAGCACTACTTTATATATAATCAGCAGACAACAGTTCAAGCTCTAGTTTGTAGAGTTGGCCAATTTCTGTTGCCTAATTACTCTCATTATGGCCAATTTCAAGCTACCCGCTGACCTCACAGAATGCAGTGCTTAGAAAGAGATGGCAAAAAAAAAGAGATGCCCCCTATTAATAGTATTTCTTTTCTTTTTTTTATTTTTTCATATACATATGTTAATTATGTTTCCATTTTTTTTGCCTTCACAAAATTAAAAAGGCTTAAAATTTAATAACAATAACTATGTTTAAGATAAGGACTAGAAACAAAAACCTCTTAAAGAACAAATGAACATAAATACATTCAGAAAATCAGACAATTGCTACATCGAAATATTAAGCAATACTAATAATAATGCAAAGAAAGTAACATTCACATTGTCAAATAAGAGTATGTCTATTATAGAATGCTTTGACCCTGAGGTTCAATATGGATTCATCAGTTAACTTATTTTTTTTTTTAGTATGAAAAAGTAGACAACTAATATTTATAAATAATATTTATAAACAGTATTAAAAATACTATTCTACTTAATAGTATTTCTACCATGCAGGCATAATAGACATAAATAATCTCAAAAGGATAACTGTAAAATGATTAAGAAGTGATGAATTGTTTATATTTATCATTCTTGTTTTAATATAATTAGAAGTTTATGTAATTAAAATTTATCTATGGCTGTTTTAGCAACCAGCTTACAAAATTCCTGAAAACCTAACCATCAACTCTTTCAAGCTGGTTAGAGCCAGCTATACCATATCACCACCATGGCTAGGATATGCCTTAGAGTAGATCACTCAGGAGAGGATGGTTCAAGGTGAGATGATCAAGAAACTGATACTTTGAGAAAACGTATCCTATAGTTTAGAAATAACAGAAGCAAAGAAGAATCCAGAGATATCCAGTTTATAACATGAGTTTCAAAGGAGCTAGTGAACAGGGTGATGAAGAAGGTAAGATGCTGTGACCACTCTGATAAAGTGGTCAGAACATCAATCAATAAGGCGCAAGCGTGACACCTCCCCTCTCCAACCCAGGTGTGCTTAAGGTATGAGAGGAAATGAATTGCCATTTTTAGGGTTTTAGGGGAAACAGGAGCATCAGGAGACAATTAGAGCAAGAAGGTACATGAAACATTTGGAGAAGAAGTTTAAGATACACAACATTTCGCTAGTTACTAACCATAAGTTCCAGAGACACAGGAAAGAATTGGTGAGATTAGGGCTCTATGGGAAATTTGATCAGAACTACACAGGCAGGAAGTTCTGGATGATGTGGGATGGCAGGAAGGAGGGGAGTCTTGAGCTTCTTGTTAAGATTTATTTTAAAGAAGCACGAAAGGCAGGCTGAAGTTAGTCTGGGTCATCTCTTGGGTAGACATACGCAGGGAAACTGAGCCCCAATCTTTAGCAAAAGACTCACTTCCTGCTTGAGAGACCTGGAGAATCATAAGAATGGCATGTGAGTTGTGTATGTGCAGGAGATGAGAAAAATGGCCTTCACGGGAGAAAATATGTGTGATGTGCGACAATAATACTACCGGCAAAGACTCTCTAGATTCCAAAGGTCTCTTGATGCTGGAGGCAGAGGTTGTGTTCAAGGTCTGCAGTTTTGCAAAACAAAGGCGGAGACATTCTGTCTGACCTTCTCCACTTCCTCCCTAATCAGTGCAAATGTGGGACAAGCAGCTTTGGTCTACTTCTTCCTGTTTTATGATAATAATTATGGACCTGAAGTTTGCTCATGGTTCCTCCCATAGTTCCTCAATCCCCCAACATGGACACTATGTCAAGCCTCTTCATTCTTCGTGCCAATACCCCCTCATCTGGTGATCTCAAGCCCCTTCAAACATAAAGGATTAGTGCTAATTATAATCTCTTTCTTAACACTGGGTGACCCCTCAGACAGGCCAAGTGCTTTTCTGCCTCAGGGCCTTTGCATAAGCTGTCCTATTCACTCAGAAGGATCTTACCACACTTTTCACATTCACCATCCCAGAAAAATCTGTTCATCACTCTACCTAGTCTTTTCACTATTATTCTCTGATGCTCAGGGTCGCGCCTATGGCTCAAAAGAGTAGGGTGCTGGCCCCATATACTGAAGGTGGTGGGTTCAAACCCAGCCGCAGCCAAAAACTTCAAAAAAAAAAAAAAAAAAGTGGTATTCTCTGATGCTCTTGGCCCAGTTTTTGGATTCTTCAGAATAATTAGCAAAGATGAAATTACTGATTTGCATGTTAACTGTTTTGTCTCTCCTGATAGAATAAAAACACCAAGGTGGCAGGAAAACTATATCTCTTCAGTTTATTAACACGCTGCAAACATTTAGCACAGTCTGTGCCTAGTCCATGATAGACATTCAAAAATATTTGTTTGATGAACTAATGAATTAAAAGACAAACTGATTATGAGCAACTTTTTGGTGGACAAGTATGTTACAGGGGAAGAAAAGGAGGCATTTTGAGGAAGATATTTGGGGGGTGGGAGGGGGTTCTAACATATAGACTGGGAATAAAGATAGAGACCTTAGAAAAGAGACCTGAAAATAAATTCAAATACCAAGGTCACCAATCTATTAGATATATTAAAGTGTGGCAACAGTCTGGGAATGACATGGCTTCATAAAAAACAAGAAACTAAGGGACTTGGAAAGAGGACATAAAACTCTAAGGAAAGAAAAAAGTAACCAGAGAGGTAGGAGTAGAAACCCAGCTGAAGAACTTCATTATTTAAGAAGACAGAAGAAACAGACACAGTCAGATGGGAGAAGAAGAGATGTGAGAAATGCTCTTTGGAGTTCACAATTTAGCAGTTGTTAGTGACTTGGGAGAGAGACAGAGGAGGTTAATGGCATGGTGGGAGCAGAAGCCTGATATTACACAGCCATGCACTCAACAGGTCAGAAAAGAAAAGGGTAAATAAGACCATTCTGTCAAGATGATAGATCGAACTGTGAATAAGAAAATCAAGGTAGCAAGCAGAATGGTCCTCAAGGACAAAGGAGGTATTGTTTTCTCAGTTTATAGATACAATAGGTCTGTACACGTTTATCAGGGAAAGAGCTACTGGAAAGGAAAGCCTTAAAAATATAAATAAGGATAATTGAAGAGTTACTTATCTGAGACCTTAAGAAGAGAGCTGAATAAATATTCATGAGGATAGCCATTAGATATGCTGTAAAAGACAAAGGCATCTCCTGTCTGCGGGGGACTCTCGTTGGTGCGCAGAATTTTAAAAGAATGATAAAAGTTTAAAGGGATTTATATCAGAAAAAGACTTTGAGTAGACAAGCAAACTTATTCCTCAAAAGCACAGAGGCCTCCTTGAAGTTGGAGACATTTACTTGTAATGGTGCAAAATGGCACAAAAACACACACCTGCATTATTCTCTCTATAACTGATCAACTCAGCAGGTAAAAGGTAGGACAAAAAGATGACAGGATTGATACTGGCTTGGAAGTCTGTAAGGCAGACGTAAAAGAATAATTTGAGAAGAATTAAAAAGCCTGCTTTTATAAAGATGGAAAGAAGACAAGCAGTGCAATTTGATAGGATTTGTCAGAAATGAAGAATTAAAGCATAGATCACAAAACAAGTAGATTAGAGAAAGGGATAAAGGCCTGTTTGGGATTTGCTAATATCGAGACGTCTAATATATATGCAAGTGAAATACATGGTTGGATACGTGAGTTTGACATAAAGATATATGAACTTGGAATATAAGTTTAGGATTCTTCAGCATTACATAGTACATGGTATTAAAGCAGATGAGAATGATAGGATCATCTAGGCCAAGGAGTGAACAAAGAGAAGAAAACAGAACCAAAGACTGAACCCTGGAGCCCTGGAACACCAAGTATTGGAGAGATGAGATGAGAGGAGGTGGCTTAGAAGGAAAGTGATGTACAGAATTCCAAGATTCCTGCCTCCTGGTATGCGCCCCTGAATAATCCCCTCCTTTTGATCATAGGTGGGACTTGTGGTTATGATTAGACTTTACTCCCATAACTAGGTTGTGACAAAGGTAAAGGGATTTGGCAGATGTAATTAAGGTCTCTTAGTTAATCAAAAAGGAGATTATCCTGCATGGTTCGGACTTCATCAAGTAAGCTCTTTCAAAGGGAGTCCAGTTCATCACTTAGGAGAGATATTCAGGGAGAGATTCAAAGTGTAAAATATTCTCCTGCCAGCCTTGAAGAATCCAACAGCCATATTTTGAGAAGGCCACAAAGTAAGGATCTAAAACCACCCTAGCAGTGGGAAGGACCCCAAGATGTCAGGCAGCAAAAGACCAGAGACCTCAGTGACAAAGCTGCAAGGAATGAGTTTTAAGACAACATGCATGAGCTTGGAAGTGGATTCTTCCACAGTCAAGCCTTCAGATGAAAATGCACCCCAGCCAAGACTGATTTCAGCCTTATGAGACCCTGAGGTACATTTCTGACCTACAGAAACTGAAATACAATAAATGGGTATTATTTTAAGCCACATATTTCATGGTAACTTATTACACAGCAATGTAATTATAGGGGTAATCAAGAAAATCATGAGAGTTGTACAGAAACCACACAACTAAAAAGGGAATAACTGATTGTGTCAAATGCTATTGACAAATGTAATAAAATGAGATCTCCATGTTGCTTACTGGATTTACTAAAGGGAGAAATTATGGAATGACAGTATAATTCAGGAAGAGATTTCCAGAAGCAAAATAGAAGTTAAGCTCATGGGAGACAAAACTGAGAAGGGTTGTCCTTACCCAAGTTGTCTAATAAAGTAAACTTTTCCAATACAGATCGAACAGCATCACACACACACGTACATGTGCGTTCACTCTTCTGGACTATGGTATTTCTGCTTCAATGTACATTTGGTACTTTGAGCTGCCTGCTTCTCTTTCAAGGGATTATCTCATCTTGGATCCCATCTAAATTATGAATCATTGAAAGGACCTTGAAAGGACACTCTTGCCCTTGCAGAATTTCCAAAATAAAAGTTGAGAACTGAACAATAAAAGTTTCACAAAAATAACATTTTCAATACAGTTAATGGTCCATAAATTGCCCCCTCCCCAAATCCCCCTGCATAAGACTGTAAATGCTTCCCCTTTAAATGTGCTTATTCTGTAGAGGCACCTCAGAAAAGTAACTGGCAGAGGGAAGTGAAGAAAAATCTCCACATTAAGGAATAATGCATTATTTTATATGCTATATTCAATTAGTAGAACACTAGCAAGTTTCAAACACAAAAACCCACAAACATCAGGTGAAACAGTTTTATTGCAATGACAGACAATAAACTGCATCTGTGCAGTAAGAGAACGTCAGTCTGTACTCACTGAGCCGATGGCAATGCATTTTTTCCCCTAGAGTAACACTAGTTTATTATCAAATAATTATTGTTCATGTTTTTTGGAAAATAATGCAGAGTAAGGCTAATAACTCTTTTACTATTTCTTAGCTGGATTCTTTGGAAGATTGGTAAAGTGCAGAGATATTGATTTTATTCTCTAATAATCATCCCTTAAACACTATTTCAGAACGTCATTACCACCCCAGGAACAGAGAGCAAGAACAAGTTTAATGCTCTGTATCCCCATTTGTGTAGCTCTAGTGGTACCAACCTCTGATAATGTGCTTACATTTATTGAGCAGTCACTTGAGTTTTCGGCATTGCTGGAATGGTTTTTTTTAGTTATAAAAAGGCCATACCAATGTGTTTTGGAAGGGATATGTGTTAATGCAAATCTACACTTGAAGAGCAAACACAGTCTATCCACAGGAGTCTGGTGTTTAATCTAAAAAGAGAAGCAAATGGTATCTCAATTCTAGGAACTGTTTCTCACATCAAATTGTGCTCCCTTGAAAATAATGAAAGTCATTTTAGTGAATCTATTCCTGCAAATCAGTAGTGCACATGTTTTGTCTTTTGATCATGCAAGGTGTAAACAACACTCTTAGATGAATTTCCAGGCTTTTGAAAGTAAACACCAGTCGAGAGGTATTTAGGCTGAGTGAATATTCAAAGCATGATAAACACAGATCAATAGAGCTCACATAAAATAAACTCTTTTGAATGGTTGCTGTCACACCTTGGGAAGACGTACTACACTTTTTGTGTTACTGTCGGCTGGTACAGAGAGTCGGCATTGGCTTGTGTTCATTTACCTTCACAGTGAGTAGGAAAAAAAATTACTTTGTTCCTCTGCTTGAATCCTAAAACTAGTACTGGTTTTCATAAGACACAAAGTGATATGAGAATAGTAATTTGGCTCTTTACATAGAAGGTGACATTAGAACATTTAAATTGGGTTTAGAGAAAAAATATCGTTTGCCACTGAAGAAACATTTATATATTTATAGGCATCTGTATCAGTCAGTTTTTTTACAAGAGATAGATAGAGGGAAGGATGATGGGGGGAGAAATTTCAAGGAACTGGTTTGCACAACTGTGGGGCTGGCAAGTACTCCATCTGTGAGCAGGGTGGGAGATTGTACACTCTCCTGAGGCACTGACCATGTTGTCGTCCCTCACTGTAGTGTAAACTTCTCCCTCAGGGAAAACTCAGTTTTGCTCTTAAAACCTTTCAATGGAATGAATGAGGGCCACCAATATACTGACGATCATCTCTTTTACTAAAAGTCAATTGTAGATATTAACCCCATCTACAAAATATCATCACAGCAATACTTGATTAATGTTTAACTGAATAACTGGACACCACAGCCTAGCCACGTTGATACATAAAACTGACTGTCATAACACACATGACTTAGAAGGTGCTATGCTAGTCCAAATCTACATTGAGTAAGCCTTCCAGGAGATTAGAATCTAGTAGAGCAGCAGTTCTCAACCTGTGGGTCATTACCCACAGAAACTGTATTAAAGGGCCGCGGCATTAGGAAGGTTGAGAACCACTGTGCTAGAGAGAATCACATTTAGAACTAGACAGAACAAACTGTGTTATAAAAACAAGGAGGATCCTGTTATTGAAAATCAGATGAAAATGTAAAAATGTCATAAAGCTAGTATGTGCCTAGTGCAAAAATAACACAAACAGAAAAAGGTTTGAATGGAACCTATTATATATTAAACTGGTATATGATATAAAAAAGCATCATCAATCGATTCAAAAAATAATAGATGGAGGAAATTATGCTGGGAAAAGTGGCTACATGAAAAAAGAAATTTCTGAGTTGACCTTATACCCCAAAACTGAGTTAAAAGTTTTGAAAAGTTAAATGTGGAAATTCAGATAAAAATGGTTGCGTAGGGAAAAAGCATCTAACACTCTTGACCAAATAAATGCTCATTACAACACCAAGTCCCCACCACTACCAATGCTTGAGGAAAACAATAAGTAAATGTAAAAATAAGTAAAACCCTGTACCAACACCAAAAACTAGCAAGAGTGGAGCCTCACTAATTTAGAATTGTTGCTGTACATGTGGGATGATAATAAAAGAAGTGGTAAGTTCAAGATGGTTAATCAGCAAATGCTTACTACCAAATCCACAGACCAAGAACACTAACAGAAGATCCCAAGACCTTCTATCCCAGAAAATGGAGAGCATGTAATGGGAAAAGACTTAAAATAATCAAAGTGAAAACCGTCATGGTATTATTTAAGGCTTTCTCCTCCTTTGGGTGGCTACAGCAAAGCATCTCAGACATAAGTCCTTTATCAAGAGAGGAAATGAATAAGAAAAGTGATAAATTAGACACAGAGGATGTATTAAAAAGTTTAAAAGAATATCATTAAATATATGTAAGAAGATTGACTTTTCTGAGAAAAATGGTTTGAACAATAAACTAATAAACATGAAAAATAGTTAGATTGAAAAAAATTAATTCCGAGAAATATAGCAAGTTTAATTTGGGGTACAAATATTTTTCCCGGAGTTTCAAAATACAAGAACAAATCTATTCATTTCTGCATCAAGCATATTAAAACTAAAATGGAAAAACTACTTGTCAATTTCACCATAAAATGTAGATACAAAGTTTAGTAGAGTATCACCAGATCGAATTTCATAATGTTAAAGTAATAATTCCCCCAATAAGTTCTAGTACACAGAAGAAAGAAAAAAGAGAGGAGGCTACAATCCCTTTCTAATGGGACTCCCCTCAGGAATTCACAAAGAAACACTGCAATGACTGGGGTAAAAAGATTCTTCTGGCGAAATTCTGAAAACCAATGAGTTTCACTTTTTGATTATTGAAATGATGATGAAATTCTGTGTTCAGTAACAGGAACTCAAAGGAGGCCATGCAGGAGGGAGGTGCTAGAAATAGGAAGATGTGGGGGGAGCTCAAAGGAGCACACGTCCAATCCTTGTAGATAGGAACAAACTGCAGCTGGGTCTCCAAAGGACAAAAGTATCCCATTGGTATTTGAGTTATATGCATTTTTTTTTTTTTTTATTAAATCATAGCTGTGTGCATTAATGCAGTCATGGGGTACAATGTGCTGGTTTTATATACAATTTGAAACATTTTCATCAAACTGGTTAACATAGCCTTCATGGCATTTTCTTAATTATTGTGTTAAGACATTTATCTTCGACATTTAGTAAGTTTCACATGTGCCCTTGTCAGATGCACCTTGTAATCCCACCAATCACCCTCTCTCCATTCATCCTCCCCCCTCCGTTCCCCTCCCCTACCTTTTCCCTTTCCCCATATTGTTAGGCTATAATTGGGTTATAGCTTTCATATGAAAGCTATAAATTAGTTTCATAGTAGGGCTGAGTACATTGGATACTTTTTCTTCCATTCTTGAGATACTTTGCTAAGAAGAATATGTTCCAGCTCCATCCACGTAAACATGAAAAAGGTAAACTCTCCATCTTTCTTTAAGGCTGCATAATATTCCATGGTGTACATATACCACAATTTATTAATCCATTCATGGGTCGATGGACACTTGGGCTTCTTCCATGATTTAGCAATTATGAACTGAGCTGCAATAAACATTCTGGTACAAATATCTTTGGAGTTACACACATATAATAGATGATGTGGCTACTCAAATCATAGAAGGGTTAAAAAAAAAAGGACAAATAAAAAATTTTCACTTAGGATGAATAGTTTAATTAGTTAATAATGATAATATTAATGTTATATC
The DNA here is from genome assembly GCA_963574355.1 of Loris lydekkerianus. Taxonomy (NCBI): domain Eukaryota; kingdom Metazoa; phylum Chordata; class Mammalia; order Primates; family Lorisidae; genus Loris; species Loris lydekkerianus. The sequence goes on along the minus strand of CAUYPK010154505.1, from coordinate 7,479 downwards.
TCCAAGCAAGATGCAAAATAAACATAGTAACGAAGAATGTTTTGAGAAGCACAAAAAAATCTAGGCATATTTTGAGTTTATGAATTAATAAAATACAAAAAAAAAATCTTTTTTTCTCTAGCATTGGTTTTCATTTAATTACTGATATGAAGGGTTATTTATATAGCAAGAACATCAATTTTTCTATAAAAAATGTTACAAAGGCCTAAACACTTAATGCTCAAGAAAGGAGCCATAAAATATGCTAGCTTTGATCTGCTGACTTAAATTTTAATATTACTATATAAGAAATGATAAAGGATATGGACAAAAGGTTGGCTGCAAAGATTCACAGTACAACATTATTTTCAATAGCAAAAAGTAAAAAATAAACTAAACTGTCTACTAAGAGCAATAGGTGGATTAGGTAATATAACACTTGATAATTAAATTCTAAATAACTAATAAATTGAAGTTATCAAAGAACATTTAATCAATGAAACATTCTTCACAATATTTTCTTAAGTGGAAAAAGGATATCATCCTACTAAATCTGAATGTTTCTTATAAATACATGAATACAAAATATTGATAAAAATTTCCTAAGTAGTAACAGTGAATATCTCTGAAAGATGAGATTTAGAATTTTTTCATCCTTTTGCTTTTCTACATATTATCTAATGAATGTATATTAATTATGCAAATAGTCACCTATTAAATATCTAACTATGGACAGAGAAGAGGAAATAAGTTATTTTTTTAAAACACCTTTCCAATTTTTTAATTTTTCTTTTAATTTTGTGCAACTATTGTATATTACGTAAATGGAAAATAATTAGAAAGTACTTTGCAAAAATGTACATATGACTTTTTTAAAAACCTAATAAATTGAATGCCATAGCTTCTTCCTAAAAAGCTTGTCTTATTGTGTATTGATCTCTGAACCATAAACAGCCATGTCAGGCCTGATGGAGAAATCGCATATGGTTCAGAGAACTGTGAACAAACAGACAAGACATTAATACACAACCACATACATGCATATGCACACGTGTATACACATACATGCATCCAAAATACAGTTATGGAGTAGAAAAAAGATTAACTGAGACAAAGCTCCCTGCCGTGGAGTCGGAATATACTCATTGGTAGACCATCCGGCAGGCCCCTTAACTGTTCCCCTCTGTTGTCCCAAACTTTACTGCCCCATGCATTCTTTTTTGTGCATTTTCCTCATGGTCACATGTGCAGAGGACCTTGAAGTCACTTCTTGGTGACTGCTTCCTGCTAACATAGGTTTGAGGCTCAGCCAAGGCCTTAGAAGCCAAATAAGCAAACCTCCTACAAGCCCTATGCTCCATTTCTTTGAAATGAAAACATATGGCTTTCCAACCCCTCAAAACCTTCTCTTCAACTTGCCTCCAGTGGGTTACATATTCAAGTTACTTAAATTTTCAAGTAGGGTTAATTTTTAAACCTGAAAACTATGATCTTCTATTTCCTAGCTTAGTGTTCTATTACTACCCCCTTTCAACTTAATGGTAGTAGTTTTGGTAGGTTATTTACAGTAAGTGGAAAATCAAAGATTTTCTTATTCTTTGATTTTTGGATAGTGTCTGTGTTCTGTCAAAGAACAAGGGAAGATACATACAAGAGTTTGGGGCTAGAATCTTCTCTCAGGCCATATTACCTAATTCAGAGTCATCTAATGTGAAGGCTTCACTTTGGAATAATGAAGTGGTTGGCTGTTTCTTTGCTGGATTTTAAAATCCAGATGCTCCATTATTAGATTTCATTCTGAAGACATTTTCATCTCAGGGAGCAAAGTGATGTCATAGCCTAAATTTATCTCACTAGTCGGGCTTTGTTATAAATAGTAAAAATGTCCAAGTACATCAAACATCTGTATTTTTCCTAAAATGTGCTCTGTAGGCACATAAATAACTTCCAAGGTATCAGAGATAATGGATTTACCACTCATTTTGCTGTGACCTAGGCAGGATCATTGGCTGCTAAGCTACAATATCTAATCACCATCTGACCATTGAGTCAATAAATTAAGTTTTAGGTTCTATTAAGGAGGTCCCATTTCCATATATTATACTCGGGCTACTATTAGCTCAAATATTAGTTTGGGTGCCTTGGGAGAATTATAAAACTAAAAATGTTTATCTTAAACAAAATAGATGTGGTTTTGATCTGTCCCAACAAACCTGAGAATGTATGTTAACCCTGTTCTGCAAGCCCTGAGGGACACAGGCAATTTCTGTCCTTTAATCTTCAAGAGCAGTTTCAATCTCGTGATGCGAGACAGCTGCTCCAGTTTCCACTCTGAGAACAGAGGACAGGCCATCTTACATGCATTTATACCACAACTCAAAATTTCACAGCTATTTCATTCAGATCTCAATGACCTTAGTTTAATCGTATTCTATAACCATACCAGCTGCAAAGGAGTCTGGGAAATACAATCCTTAGCTGCACGTGAGTCAAAAAGTCTGTTGTTTGTGAAAAGGGGTGAATGGATATTGAGAAAAAAATAGTTTTTACACCTAAAGTACACCTATAATAAAAAGGATGACAGCCCCAACACAAAAATTGCCAAAAAAGCACACAATCCTAAAAAGAAGAAAGAGAATTCATCAAAAGCATTTAAAAATTAAACCTGTCTACTGATCGAAAACATACAAATGGAAACGGTAAATATATACATTGCTATGAAATTTAAGATTATCTTTAATGTCTTAAAAGTTATGTAAAATACCCGCAGTCATCCTAATGTCAGTGAGATGTGCATTTCCAGACAGGGCTGGCATGAGCGTGACCCGGAAGAAACCATAGCAAAGCCAGCCGGGCCTCTGTCTCAAGGGGATTCATTGCTGCTTTTGTGCAGCAATGCCATTTCCAGACAACTAGCTTAAAGCACTAGTGATAAATGAGATAAAAGATTTTCAAAACTTTAAAACTCAGCAGATAAATAAACTTCATTTTCTCAATTCACAACTGACCTCTGATAGCTACTTGTTAGCATTTTGCCTCCTTTCTCTTTTTTTTGGCACAATTTTTAATTAAATTTCTTGGTAAATATTTGAAAAATGAGTTTCATGTTAAAGAAAATGCCCTTATTCACCCTCAGTTTTCTTTGATTGATGTGTTTTGTTGTTCTGTACAGAAGCCCTGCCACCAGGCACAGTGGCATAATTTACCATCATCTTCACTTTGGGTTCAAATAGCCAGAAGTTAATATTTTTACATATATGTTGCTTTTTCATAATACATGGAATAAATAAGTGGCCTCAAATTTCATTTTTACCAATCGAGATCATGAGAAAGAAAGTTAAAGGCAAAAAAAAAAATGTTGTTAAAATGGACATAGAGAATGTTTTTAAAATAATCACAGAACAGCAATGGCTTCTTAATCTTTGTGCTCTCTAATTTTTTTTTTTTTCCACGCAGATATACCAGTTTTTAATATTTGGCAACAAATGCTTAGCACTCCCTAATTGAGCCAGCTATCACACTAAGGGCTTAGCAGTCCAGTGTGTCCTCACATCAATTCTCTGAGACAGTTACTAGCTTCATTTTATAGGTGAAAAAGCTGAAGCACAGAAAGTTATGTACCTGTCCGTGATTGCTCAGCAGAAAGGAAAGGGTAATGGGTGAGGCATCCAAGGCATCAAGGCAACTTGGCATCAGAGTCTGCACATTGGCCAGTACATAATGCTGTCTCATCATATCAAGAACAGTAATAGAATCATAGTACAACAGCTCACATTTGGTAACAAAAGGAAAGTTATGTCTTCCTTTATTTTAGCTAAAGAAAATAAATTGCTTCTCTACTGATACCATCAGAGAGAGTTTCTAGTTTTTACTTTTAGCAGGTCTGCTGGGGTACCTATGATAACTCTGCAGAATCCAATAAGGGAACTGGGAGAGGGAGTATCAGATTCAGAATTGGCATAGTTGGTCAGTACCAAGAAAAGAACACCACATTTTAGCACCTTGAATAGTAAGCACTACACAACCTCAAGATATGCAGCATTAAGTGTGTGCATATGTGGGTATGGTGGTGTGTGGGTAGAGCTTGTATATCTGTCCTGTGAAGTATCTTATTCCATTTATCATCCCACTTTACTTTTAGACCTGCAAAGATGCTCTAGGCAAGGGGTGTCCTTTCAACTCATCTGTTATTGTAATAAGAGCACATTGTACGTGCACAGCACAGTATTTTATAATTAAGAGCCTGGTATAAAAAAGGATAACAATGTTCAGAGAAATCATCAAGCTCCATCACAAGCAGCTTTTATGATTCTCAAGAAAAGGGGGAAAAAGATTCATTGAAGCAATAAAGCAACTGTACTTATGTTACTGACATTTGATGAGGGGGGATAAATGCTCCTTCACATTCACAGAGTGACAGACCCAAAGCAGGAGGTCAGCCAGAGCACTGTGTGTGTGTGTGTGTGCGCGCGTGTGCACATGTGTGCGGTGTGTGTGTCGTGTGTGCATGTTGTGTGTATACGTATCATGTGTGTGTGCACGCACGTACATGTGTGTGTGTGTGTGTGTGTGTGTGTGTGTGTGTTGCGCATATACACTGATTACTGATTAGCCTTAGAACTTGAGTCCCACTAACACACTGTGTGGTATTCTGATCTGATTAGTTCACACTGTCATATCAAGTAACTCTGACTAGTCATCCTGTCAACCTGTGCAGGATTTTTCTATAATTGCAAGGAACTGAAAATAAAGCTTTTTCTTAAGCTTTTTTTTTTTTTTTTTTTTTTGTCTTCAAGTGCCACAGCATAAAGCTCTCAGAAGTCTTTTCTTTACATTCACTTTATCCTCTATTTAGAGTTTCACTGAAATCTAATTATATTTCACATCAGACTGAGTGAAGAGCAATAAAGTTATTTTGAAAGATATCAGCAAATATCATAGAGCAATTCCAGAGGTAGTTTTATTGCTGCCAGAATCATTTTACCATTAAGTTCTATTGGCCTAGAATCTAGCAAATACGTCTTTCATGTAGCTGAAAAATTTTTCTGAGATCTGAGGGGGAGAAATGATGACTTAAAATACGAAATAAATAAAATTTTAAAAAATTATACAAGCTCTGCATGGCATTATGTCATTGTGTGAGCTGCAACTCAACTTAATCAGTACCTACAGACAAATTACTTTTAACTTAGAATGTGGATAGATTTGAAAGAGATATTATGTACCTTTGTCTTCAAAAATTGAAAGAACCTGGTTGCTCTATTTTAACTACTGATAGTCTTATTGCCATTCTTTACTCTATGGTTCTCCAGATGTTAAAGTTTATGAGTTAGTTATTCAACATATATCACATAAATCATCATGTTCTGAAGAATTGACTAGTTTGGGATTAACTTCTGAACCGGGCCCCTACTACACGTTAAACGAGGTCAGCTAGAACTAAATGGTTATGTAAGTTCTGCTACAAAACTAGAACACTTTCTTAGGATGCTGGACCTAAGAACAAGGATCCCTTTTTTATTAATAGGCACTCTGTTACATCCATGGTTCTACAACATTGGCTACATTTTCAGAATCACATATATGTATCCTTCTTAGTAAAGCATCACAAGAATGGAGAAGCAAGAATCCATTGTACTCAATTCTGATATGAGGACAATTGATGCTAGTACATGGTCAGGGAAGGGGAGAAAGGAGAAATGGGGAGGGGAGTATGGGGCCACAGTGTTTAACATATATCTTGGGGGTGGGACTTCAATAGAGGGACTTCATTCAGCAAACACCAGCAGTATAATAACCTGTCTCATTGTACCTCAATGATTCCCCAAAAATAAAAAAAAAAAAAAAAAATAGGGATAATATACCCATCCCATACGGTTGTGGTAAGAATTAAATTATTTAATAAATATAAAGTGCCTAGAAAATACTAAAAAAAAAAAAAAAAAAAAATTACATATACCCATGCCTTACCCGACACCTTTGAATCAGAATTTCAGAGGTAGGCCCAGAAATTTATGTATATTACATTTTTTAAAAGCACAGGTAATTCTGATAGGCTATCACTGTGGAAAACAAATAGCCTAAAAAGCTAAAATGGTCATATTTCACTGATACCTTATCATTAAAATGAGCTTCAGTGTGGCTGACTGTGCTGTTAACAGTGCAATGTGTCAAACATGAGCATGTTTTAAAGTGTCATTTCTGCTGCATTGTTTTAAATGGACTGGTTTTCCTATACCTTCAGTGGAAAACAATTTCTGCGAACACATGAAAAATATCAATTTTCTGCAGAGAGTGTACCACCGCCTAACAGAGAAAGAAGCCACTATTTTACTTCTTTAATGCTGACAATGCATCCAGAGAGAGATCATTTATCAATTCTGATAGTTCAGGACGAGAAAGACAAATGCACTGACTCCTTCCTGTACTATCAAAACCAAACAAAAAAAAAAAAAAATTAACTCACTAAACTTCTAAAACAATGGCACATTAATGAGAAACCTTTGAGATAACAGAATAAAAATTAGCTATTATAAATGTACCCATAGCTATTTGAAGAGGACAGTCTGTTCCCTTATATCCTGTAACTTCAAGAGAGATTTGCATTTCTTAATCTTTACATTCTGTAAGAATGCTTACCAACGTACAAAATTAAGACCTTTCCCAATTCTACCCTCAACGTCAATATGTCTTTGAAAAAAAGGGAAAACAGTAACCTGGGAGCATTCTGTCTTTCTACTAATAACCCAGTCTTTCCAAAGTTCATTCAAAATAGTAAATAAAAAAGTCAGAAATATAATAGGTCTTTCCTATTAGAACCTCAGGGATGTTGTCACAAGTTACCAAAAGCAGGTGGCTTAAAACAACAGAAATTTAATCTCTCACAGTTCCAGAGGCCAGATGTCTAAACTCATGGAGGCTCTGAAGGAGGCAGCTCATTGCCTCCTACCTCCTGTGGAGTTCCCTGGCTTGCAGACACTCAACTCCAAACTCTGCCTCTATCTTCACATCGTGCTCCATCCCTGTGTCTCCCTGGGTCTTCCCACTGCCTTCTGGTAAGGACAGCAGAGCAGTCACTGGATTTAGGACCAAACCTAACCCATTATGCTGCATATTAACTTGATTATATCTACGAAGACCATATTTCCAAATAGGGTCACATCCACAGTTACTGGAGGTTAGGACTTCAGTATACCTCTGAGGGGAAGGGGCTAATTCAATTTTTCATTTGTGACAGTTTTTTTAAAAGTAACTTGTGGAGTGTGGGCTGTGAGGCAGCAAGGCCCCCACAGCCTGGGGAGACTTTCTAGAAATGGTCCTCCTTATGCTGAAGGATACATGAGTTAGAGACGAGATTAAGAAGGAAATCACCAAATTTTTGGAACAAAACAACAATCAAGACATGAACTACCAGAACCTCTGGGATACTGCAAAGGCAGTCCTAAGAGGAAAATTTATAGCACTGCAAGCCTTCCTCAAGAAAACGGAAAGAGAGGAAGT
>CAUYPK010154496.1:0-88461 GCA_963574355.1 Loris lydekkerianus | reverse complement strand
GTACTCTCTGGCAGTGTTGAGGAGGCTGCACAGATTGAGCTAAATATTTGAAGTCCAGCTTGCGCAACCGTCACACTCCAGTAATAACAAAACACTAAAAAAAAAAAAAAAAAAAAAAAAATATATATATATATATATATATATATCCTCATAATACAAAGCAACATCATAAGGAACACAAATACATCAAGGAAAAGTATTAATGAATTAAATCCATTTACAATGCCTTCTTTTGAAATAAATACTACATATGAAAAAGAATCATATAAAAAGCAGCCTTCAAAAAAAACAACACCCAAATATAGTTTTAAGTAATTCTTTACTCACAATTCACTCATTTGGTATGTGCTTGAAAGTATTATACCTACTTGACTTCAGCCTTATGAAATCTGGAAGACTCAAATTTTAATGCCTCTTTATTTACCACATTAATAAAACTGTACAGAGGAACTACATTATAGCAAGAAAAATCATTTTAAATAAATCTGGTGTTTATGGAACTAGTTGAATTTGTCGGTTGCTATTTATGCTCTTGCTTATAGAATTAAGTCAAATGGACCTTGAAATTGTCAGTGACATGTCAGCTGCTTTTTCCTTCATTAGGTTAAATGTGCATCTGGCAAACCATCAGCCCAGACATTTTCTGGGCATCCTTCCGCTGCTCAAAGCAGCCCAAAAATAATTCAACTTGCTGCATGACTTGTATAAAAGCTTCAAGAAGAATAAAGCATTTCCCAGACATACTTGGAAAAAGGCTTGCACTGATTTTCATTAAAATGACCGGTCACTCATTCATCAATTTAATAAGACTTTCATAAGAATTTTATTGCTGGCAACAGAATAATTATTATTGTTTTTATCCTACACAGCAAGTAATATATTCACTTAATTTCAATTTAACATTCAAACGACTCAAAGTTTTACAAATTTCCTAGACAGTGCTTATACATAAATTGTCTGTTTTCTCTGTTGTATATACAAATACACAAGTCTAGTGTGGATGGACAAATAACTACAATGATAAACTTCTGTTTTGTAAAGTTCAATTTTGATTTTATCATGCTAAAGGTAAGGTCAATTTACAACAACACCTTAATTAAATCATACCTACAGATTACTGCAACACAATGGAGGGAAATCTTAAAAAAAAAATGGAAATCTTAAAAAAAATCCTTAAAGTGAAGTTTAACACATACTCCATAATTCTAAACAGTAAAACTAGACCATGCTTTACACAGTTGTATCATTTGAGATAATAAAACTGTGAAACAAAAAATTATTTTAATGTGTGTGCTGATGTCACCTATTTTCACAAACACAAGTAGGACCTTTCAAGTAATTCTAGCAATTTGGAATATGCTCAATGTTAATAACTTTTCAAACTGAACACAGCATTAATATAAAAGATATAATGAAGAACACAGTATGGAAACCTGATTTGATCCAAGCATAATTTAGCTAGTTAACATTAAGAAGAATCACTAGTACATGCCAGACATAGTGGTCAGTTCTGGAATTCAATGATGAATCGAGGTGAGGGATATGTTAATAGTATTGACTTAATCATTCCACAACGTTTACATATATCATGCTTTGTCAATTAAAAATATTAACTTAAACATACATAAAGGTAAAGTATTTTAAAGTAGGGTAAAGATCTCTAATTTATTTTAAAAATTATATTCCTTTATCTGATTCTGGAACAAGAAACATCCAACTTCAATGAAATAGAGAAGATAAAATAGGCATTTACCTCATCAATGTTATCAAAAAACAAAGCACAGGTAACACTTCTCAGTTGTAACAGTTTTATAACTAACCTTAGTTTTTCACTGAAAAGTTCCAAAGGCATGAAATAGCAGTACACTAGGCAAGCAAACTATTCAGCAAGTTAATCAGATGCTGAAGATACATTCCAAAGAGATTATTGAATATTAAATTTGTTCTCAGTCCAAAAAGAAAAGGGAAATGTCCCAGGATTTAAATATGAACTGGAAATAGTAAAGTTCTGTAACATGATAATCTAACTATAAAGTATCAGATAAGAATAATAAATGTTGGGAGTCAAAAAGTTCTATAAGGAAATGATTTAATCAATCACTGAATACCTGAAGAACTTGGAAGTTGGGTTAAGTCTCTTCTCTCAAGTACAATCTCTAAAATGCCAGTCAAATCTATCTCCTCAATAGCCAGAATACTTTCTTCCAAATAAGGTGATGATCACTGCATTGCTTCCAAAACGAGAAAGTGACTACATCCCCACGGAGCAAGAATTTCTGTTAGTGAATATAAACAAGGTTCACACTAGCATGTAAAAATTCCCCCTCAGAACAGGTATATTGCTTTATGACACAGAAAATAGTTTTTGACAGATAACGTTATATAAAGAGCAGTAGCATACAGTCTCCTGATATTATACTATAAAATTCACTTTCAAATAATAGCATATAATGAACCAATCATGGAAATGAAAGGTATGTTAAGAAACTACTTCTACCATCTTCTAGGTAGAAACCAAATTAACTTATTGAATTACTCAATACTGCATGCAATATTGCTATTTATAAAAATGATAATCTAAAAGTATCACTTAACTTGCTGAATCTAAAAGTATCACTTAACTTCTTGAATCATCTCTCAATTTGTCACATTTGGATTAAATGATTAGCAGACCAGCCACAAAAATTTTTGTTTAATTCTAGATCGGCTTTTGCTGACATTTAGCATGTGTACAATTTCAGAAATACTGACTTATTGTAATGTAGGCCTACATAAAACAAGATAATAAACTAAAGAAAACTTTTTAAAAAATACATGCAATATTCAAAAAAATATTAATTTTGACCATCAATTCTGTGCGGCCATCAAACCAATTCTTTACCCACTGCTTTAGGAAAGGATACACTCAAGAATTTTCAGTAATATGAATAAGTAACATATAGTGCACAGAAATGTAATTCTAGCTATTTTGCTTATAAACTTTAATGAATTTACTTTTAATTTTAATTTTAAAAAAATAGAAAGAAGGGCAGCACCTGTGGCTCAGTGAGTAGGGTGGTGGGTTCAAACCCTGCCTTAGACAAACTGCAACAACAACAACAAAAAAAATAGCCGGGCATTGTGGTGGGCACCTGTAGTCCCAGCTACTCGGGAGGCTGAGGCAGGAGAATCGCCTAAGCCCAAGAGCTGGAGGTTGCTGTGAGCTGTGTGATGCCACGGCACTCTACTAACAGCAATAAAGTAAGACTGTCTCTCCAAAAAATATATAGGAAGGTCAGGTTTAAAATGTTTAAAATACAATCCAGAAATATTAAATTATCACTGTACACAAAACCAAGTATACAGCAAAACACTCATTAAAAAGTTTACATTATTGTTGAGATAAATGTCTAGGTCATTTTCAAATTTATTAATTTTAACTAAAATGTACATGTAAGCTATAACATTCAGTAATAAGATTACCCACACTTTATATTTGATTTTTCTTCTTTTACTTATTGTCACATAAACAAATGCATTGGACCAAAAAAGCCAAATATTCATTTGACAACCTCTAGATATCAATAAAAATTCTGATGCATAAATTATATCACTGTGATAAATGTAAAAATATACTGACTTGGAAACATACTAAAGAAAAAAAAGGAAGTTATAGAACATGTATTTGTGGAGAAGGGCAGTGTACATTAGAGTACTGAAATAAAAAGTAAAAGGCTGGAAAAATTACATCTGTGAAAGAGGGAAACTAAAAAATGCTGAGGAAATTTTACTTTATATTTTGTGCACTTCTGTGTATTTTTAATAGCATTAAACCTTAACTTGTAGATAAAGATAAATATATTATGTCTTAAAGAGAGATATTAACTAAATCCTACTCAATATTCTGGATATTCTGCACCTAATTAGTAAGGATCACATTTTGACCATAAAGCAACAAACTTTAACTACCCAATGGTCAAACTCTAGAATGACTTAATCATTCATACACTACCTAGCATTCATATAAAAGTGTCTATCCAAAGTCTGTGTAAGTACATATGCATTCATAAGAACTGATGCTGTGTAACCTAAAAGACATTCTCACAGTCTATAAAGTTCCAGAACCAGGGACAGAGTGTCCCAGACTGACGTGGGCTCAGTTCACAGCTGCCAGCGTTATCTGCTCATCTCAGTTGGCCACTCTGCCTCTGTGCCTAAAGACAGCCCATACGCTACCTGAGGGAAGGACTGCCAAGTCTTCTAGCGCTACTTGTATTTCATCCACAGAAGAAAATACCTTTAAGACCATTCCAAAAGAAGCATCTTCTGAAATGCCTGCCTCTTAATGGGTGTACAAAGTACTAATTCTTCCTGCAAAACTCCCTTCCATAAAAGGAGATGAGCTGCACTCACAGTTTACTTCATTTCCTTAGTACTCTTACTTCACCTTACTCATGGAGAAATTATTGCCCTTAAGGCAGATCCTTTCTGGCTTTTGCTTTAGTAAAAAGTAAAGCCCTTTATGATGATTCCAGCAACCCAATAAAGGAAAAGGGTGGTGAGGAGGAATGCAGAGCACATGCCCCGCCAGGAGCCTTTAAACCTCCTGCCAGGCACTGCTCATTCAAAAACTTTTTAAAACGTGTAAGTGTTCTATTTCAAATATGTACAAATTCAAGTCTATCTAAAGGTGTGTTTGCTTATGTATTTTACCTGAAAGTAAAATTTTTGGATCAAAAAATAACAGCAAAAGACATTTTGTGGCTACTTATAGCATACATTAAAGGAAAAGATATGGTTTAGAAGCGACACATTTTTTAAAAGTTATTTTAAGAATGGCACACGCTTTTTATTTTAAAAAATTATTTATTTCCCTCAAAGGGCTTTAGAAAAGAGTGACTAAAAAGTTAACACCTGTGAAAGAGTAAAAAAAAGATATTCCCAATAAAATGGAGGCAATGCAAACTGCTGGAAAACCTGAATATGACTCTTGTAAGCCAGATAAACAACCATTAAAGAACAACATATTTGTGGCTATTTGTATAAAAAGAGATTTTTTCAATTCAAGAATATCAACTACTCTAAGAAAAGTACCTTCCTCAAACATTAAAAACTAATGTAAAATCAATATAAATGTTGGTTTTACAAATCACCATTCAGCCAGACTGCATCAGTAAAAATGCCTGCAAGGAAGGATGCACTCCCAAACAGGAACAGGTTAATTCTGTACCATATTACAAATACCCAAGTGCAGGAACTTGTATAGGAGGTTGGGAGAATCTAGAAAGGCTCAGAAACACTATTTCTCAAGTATCCGTGCCCTTAATCACTTGTACCGCTTGTTAAGAATACAGATTCCTACTTCCTACCCCTAAACGTGCTAATTCAGTAAGTCTTGAGTGAGGCACAAAAATCAGTATTTTTATTAAAAGCTCCAGGTCATGCTAATACAGGTGAACCAAGAAACACTCACTGTTCCAGACACCCCCCCTAACAACCTCTCAAGTTTCTAAAGAACAGATAACAAGCACCCACAGGAATGTCTGAAAACTCCCACCACCACTGAAGGAATGACTCCATGTGATACAAAGTTAAGAAAGCAATTCCTGGACATTTGCAGCATGTGACCAATAAACACAATGAAGTCTCCATTCCTAATGAGTATTTTAAATGGAGCACAGCAAGCTAACATCAGCAAGGGGCCATGCAGCAACTTCCTGGATACCTGCAATATGCCATTTGTCACAGTGCCTTTCACTACTTATGTATTTTAAGGAATGGCCAGGCTTTAAGACGTATGGAAGGGGAAAAGGATACACAGAAACTGAACTACAAGAACATATCTGGGGCAGCGCCTGTGGCTCAAAGGGGTAGGGCACCGGCCCCAGGTGCCGGATGTGGCGGGTTCAAACCCAGCCCCAGGCAAAAACTGCAAGGAAACAAAACAAACAAACAAACAAAAAAAAAACAACATATCTGGATCCAAGGTTTTCTTCAACTTACTGCTCAAGAGTACAGAGATCTTCAATCATTTGATTCTTGATGAAATATTAAGTTGAAATAACATTGAAATTATGCTTTTTTTTCCTCTTCTTCATTCCAGTTGGTATAAGTTCTGCACTGATCAAAAGAATTTCACTAAAGATCTTTAATTAGTGATGGGGGAGTGGGGAAAGCAGGCAGACTACTAGACTAACAGCTTAATACCAAACACTCAGGTATGAGATCATATTTTAAAAAATATGTATTTTATGCAGCAAAGTCATGATTACATTCAGCTGCACATAGTAGAAAATCTTTTCAACAGATGCTTTAAGAAACGTTTCAAGAAAGAAGAGTTACTTTCTTCACATAAAGTGAAGTGCTAAAGATAGGCAGTCCAAGGAAGCTCCACAATGATGTCATTGCCCTACCTCTTCGTACATAGATTTCTTCTACTTTCGTTTTTTGAGACAGGGTCTCGCTCTATCACGAAGGCTAGAGTGCAGTGGTATCATCACCTTTCACTGCAACCTCAAACTCCTGGGTTCTAGGAATCCTCTTGCCTCAGCCTCCAGAGTAGCTGGGTCTACAGACATGCATCACCACGCCTGGTCAATTTTTCTTTTTCTTTTTTTTGTAGAGAGAGGGTCTCATTCTTGCTCAGGCTGGTCTTGAACTCCTGGCCTCAAGCAATCCTCCTGCCTTAGCTTCCCAAAGTGCTAGGGTTACAGGCATGAACCACTGTGCCTAGCCTCATCTACTTTTTTATTATCTTTATTTAAAATAAAGAAAAGAAATGCTAATATTAAGTCAGACATTCACAAGCAATAATAATACATATCTGTGTACTGGGTGGTTGAAACACAAGCAATAACTACTATCCTTGTAGTAGAACTCAGATGTACAGGATTCATCTAAGATTTGAATCTAAGGGGTCTCAAAAATTAACACTCCTCAGTTTAGCCTCCCCGACTTTGAGGAGGGCCTTTGAGACTTAGCATCCACCCTCAGTCCCCATTCATAAGTGATTGGCCTTTCACCACATAGATAGGTGATTTAATGTTTTTTAAAGGCTGAAAGAGCCTGGAGATGATAACATTCCTTAAGCATAAGCCTTCTGAGCTAGATGGAAGTCCATGTGATTCTCTCACTTCAATTTCTTAACCATGTACATACACATTATAAAACCATGCAGTATGTGAAACAAATGCTTTTATTTCTGAACTGATTTATATTTCTTGATGTCATAGCTCTATGTAGAACCAAAGGGAGACATACTGCAGCTAGAATCCTAGAGGGCTAACGCTAATTAACAGTGAAAGCCTACGTGAGAAAACTAAACTTAGAAACTAATAGGGACGGATGAACAAGGAGGAAACAATTTGGCTAGAATCAAACAAATAAGAATACAGACTTATACTTTCCTTTGTGCTTATAAACATCACTGCCGTTAGTACCTATCAACTAACAGATCTCCATCAGGCACGTATCCTCCTGTGACTCTGTCCTCCAGGCAGCTCCACAATGACATCATTGTCCTACCTCTTCATTCTTTCCCTGATAGCAAAGACACATATATGGTGGAGGGAAGTTCTCTTACACTCAGCTAAACCCTTTTATCTAGCTATCTGACCCATCACATGAGGTTTCAACAAAGCTACCTATAAAAACTTATTGTTCAAATAACCCAGATAAGGACTCCCCACATCTAGAAAACATTAGAGGAATATGGTCTTGTTCTACACGTGTCAAAGTTAGAACTATTCTCCCCCAAAAAATTCTTATACTACTCTTTTACCCTTTAGTACAGGATTATGACTGAAGCTTAGTGATTTGAAATAAATTATCCAAGCTTATATAGCTTAGCTGGTAAATAGCACTATGTCCAGAACATGTAACTTCAAACCAAGTACCCTTTTACTACAGTATCTCCTCTGCCTGGTGGCATACCTATGGGCAAATCATATGATTTCTCTGGGCTTCCCTCAGTTTTCCAGTTTATAAAATAAGAATAATTCTGTGGGTAGATTGCCTTAGCTCTGAGTTCGAGACCAGCCTGAGCTAGAGTGAGACCCCATCTTTGAAAAAGAGCTGGGCTTTGTGGCGGGTGCCGGTAGTTCTAGCTACTTGAGAAGCTGAGGCAAGAGAACTGCTTGAGCCCAAGAGTTCGAGGTCCTGTGAGCTATGAGACCACAGCACTCTACTGAGGAAAACAAAGTGAGACTCTGTCTCAAAAAAAAAAGAGAATAATTCCTAGCAGAATAACATGAGATGCAACTAAGAATGTATGTGAAAGTTTTATTCAGTATACATTATTAACTTTGATATAAATACATAAATGAGGATAATCCATGAAGATAACAGTTAAATATAGTGAGCCATATAAAGTAAATTAATAAATTCTATTTGCCTCTAAAGTACGTATTTTGAAGTTATTTAATTTTATTTAATTAAATAAATAATAAATAAATAATAATTTATTAATAATTTAAAATAATAATTTTATTTAATTTAATTTAAGTCCTTCACGAATTTTTAGAAGCTTGCTCAAAAAAAAAAAAATTTACACGTCACACATAAAGGAATTTGAACCTGAAAGATAAAAATGCTGAGCTGGCTTGACCATGATCTCAGATTAGTTAACATGCCTCACTAACAGGGTGCTAATAAGACCATATTTTGTACAGAATGTACCTTGTTTCTGGAGGCATGCAAGAAATCTATGTTAGGTTTCAAACTGGTCTCTGGGGTAACTGGTAAGATTTCAACACAGGAGGGGAGTGGAGGGAATAAAGAGAAGAGACATTTGTATCAAGCAGTATTTCCTAACAAAGCATTCAAGAAGAAGAATTTTAACTTAGAGTTATACAAAGATAAATATACAGAAGAAGAATGGCATACAGAAGAATTTTAACTTAGTGTTATACAAAGATAAATATAACAAAGATATCAAATCCATGATTCCACAAAAATGAATGATGGTTAGAATAAAATATGAATTTTACTTTTAAAAAGCAGGAAAATAATCAAAAGTATAGGAAACAAATGACAATTCTGAGGAACACTAATGTTGAATGATCTCTATTTTTCTTTTTTCTTTCTTTTTTTTTTTTTGTAGAGACAGAGTCTCACTTTATTGCCCTCGGTAGAGTGCTGTGGCATCACACAGCTCACAGCAACCTCCAACTCCTGAGCTTAGGCGACTCTCTTGCCTCAGCAAGGCACTGGCCACAACACCCAGCTATTTTTTTGTTGCAGTTTGGCTGGGGCCAGGTTTGAACCTGCCACCCTCGGTATATAGGGCCAGCACCCCACCCACTGAGCCACAGGTGCTGCCCATGATCTCTATTTTTCTATATTAAAATTATCCTTCAAGGCTCAGCATCCGTAGCACAGTGGTTACGGAGCCAGCCACATACACCACAGCTGGCAGATTTGAACCTGGCCCAGGCCAGCTAGACAATGACAGTTGCAATAAAAAATAGCCAGGCATTGTGGCAGGCACCTGTAGTCCCAGCTACTTGGGAGGCTGAGGCAAGGGACTCACTTAAGCCTAACAGTTTGAGGTTGCTGTGAGCTATGACACCATGGCACTCTACTGAGAGCAACATAGTAAGACTATCTAAAAAATAAATAAATAAACAAAAGTATCCCTGAAAAATGCTGTATGTAACACAAATGACCCAGTTTTTAACATGAAACTATTAAAAAATAAGGAACTATAGAAATTAATAGATTAAAATGGATTTTAGAAATATATAATATATATATTGGTTAATACATATATAAACCAATCCCAAAGAATGGACCTCACTTGAATGCTAAGTGAAACAAACTATTTAAATAATAATAATTACATAATAATAATTACACACACATACACATATACATTTATGAATGACAACTGGAGAAGTGACGACACTGAGCACCTGATACTGGGAAATTAATGTTAACTTTCCAGGTATGGCAATGGTGTTGTGATTGTATTTTTTGAAGAGTTCCTACTATTTGAGACACTTGGACAAAATTTTATAATCACTAGAATTTTAAAAAGAATCTGGAACTAAGTGCAATCAATCAGTAAAGAAAAAACTGTCCATGTACTATGGAACCTCATTAATGAGTAAATTGAGTTCATTATATTATTCTATTTTTATATAATATGAAAATTTCCACATCAAAAATTTTCAGTGTAATAGGTTGGTTTTGGGGTTGTTTGGGTTTTTCTTTTTTTTTTTTTTTTTTGAGACAGAGTCTCACTTTGTCACCCTCTGTAAAGTACCATGCCATCAAAGGTCACAGCAATTTTAAACTCTTGGGCTTAAGCAATTCTCTTGCTTCAGCCTTCCAAGTAGCTAGGACTACAGGCATCCGCCACAACACCCAGCTATTTTTTAGACAGGAGTTCTCGCTCTGGCTCAGGCTGGTCTCAAACCTGCGAGCTCAGTCAATCCACCTGCCTCAGCCTCCCAAGTGCTGGGAATACAGGTGTGAGCCACCACACCCAATCTTCTGTTTTTTATTTTGTTTTGGTTTTGGTTTTTGTTTTTTTATATAGGACCTCTCTCTGTTGCTCAGGCTAGATAGAGCACAGTGACAGCATCAGAGCTCACTGCAACTTCAAATTCTTGGACTCATGCAATCCTCCTGACTCGGCCTCCCAAGCAGCTGGGACTATAGGCACCTGCTACCAAGTCTAGCTAATTTTCCTGGGTTTTTTGGAAAGATGGATTTTGCTCTTGCTCAGGCTAGTCTCGGACACCTGGCCTCAACCAATCCTCCCATTTCCACCTCTCAAAATACTGGGATTAACACACACAGACTATTTTAATAGGTTTTTAATTAATACCAATTACAGCATTTAAAATTGCGACCAGAAAAGAAGTAAAAACGAAAGTCTTACTTTGAAACTAAATAAAAGACACTAATTTTTCCAACAAATAATGCATTTTTAAATATAACCTTCCTCCTCGTTATCCTCACACACAACCCAACTTTTAAAAAATGCTAAGTTAACCATCTGTCACTGCATTGACATTCTGTCATAATAGTACATATACTACACACACACTTTAGATGCAAATAAAAGTGATGCCCTCTCTATTTAGACATTTTTGAAATTCTAACATCATCAATACATTTATCAAGGAAAAAGATAAGGAGTTAGTAACTACGAATTTACCCTTCCTAACGTGGCACCCATAGCACAGTGGTTGCGGCACCAGCCACCTGCACCAAGGGTGGCGGGTTCAAACCCAGCCCCGGGCCAGTTAAACAACAATGCCAACTGCAACAAAAAATAGCCGGGCATTGTAGTGGGTGCCTGTAGTCCCAGCTACTTGGGAGGCTGAGGCAGAAGAATCATTCGAGCCCAAGAGTTAGAAATTGCTGTGAGCTATAATGCTACAGCACTCTACCAAGGGTGACAAACTGAGACTCTGCCTAAAAAAAAAAAAAAAAAAAAGAAAAGAAAGAATTTATCCTTCCTTTCCCTTGAAACTCTGGCTTTTATTTCTCTGTCTACTATATTCAGACCACACTCCATACCACAGTTACAAGAGTAGTATGTTTACAACTGATCTTAAAAAGCCAAGTCCAAAACGCATTATTAGACACTCATCTCATTACTCAACGCACTTTAATCTCCCAAGACCAAAGAAAATTTAAAAATTAAAATCATGACAGCTCTTTGCAGAACTGCACATAAAAAGTATTTGACAGCGATTCACATGTCAATATTGAACTCATAGGTATTTGTTAGTTAAAATTAAAAATCTTAAAATTAACCCACATCACAACATGACACACCAGACTTTTTGATTTTAAAAAAAGAGGGTAAAATGACTTTGGACAGCTACTTCACAGATAATTAAAAATAGAAGTACCCTTTACAGCAAATAAATTAAGGAATTAAAAAGAATGACATTTCAAATAAAACTTAGAATATTACTATGTGTCAGAACCAAATTTAAAGAAATCGAGCAGAGACTAGGCAATTAGGGGGAAAAGATCGAGATCTTTCAAAATGTATGTAATCATTAAAAATTGGAATAAGCTGTCATAACCAGCGCTAAAATAATGCACCAACCCTATAACCTATTAATTCCCTATTAATTCCAAGTGAATTCCAGAATTTAAAAATATTGAAAACCTAGAAAAAGCAAATGACAAGATATTTACTAAAGATCTCAATGGAAAACACTTCCTGATCTTTGAAAAAATATTTTAAAATATAAAGAAGACTTAAAGAAATGAAAATGGATAAACTTTTATGTATTAAAAAAATATATAGCCAAGAGAAACGCAGAGACTAGTAGAAATATACATGCAGCAAATGCTGTATAATAATGGTTTAACACCATCAAATATAAAGGGTTCATGAAAACTAAGACCACATATATCAAGTGCTATGGAGCAAGAGGAGTATCTTAGAATACAAAAGCACTAATGGCATATCTGTTTCCAGAAGGAGAGGGAAATCAACCATTTTTGTATTATTATCTGTACCAGCCACCTGTTTTTTCACTCTCAGGTCTATTCTCTGCCCTTCTTTGCCCTCTGTGTGTGTCAGAAAACTACATTCCCGAAGGCTCCCTTGCTCTCTCTGGCTTCTGCATAGGTCCCACCAATAGAGAATGGCAGAGACCTAAAGGGTAGGTAGGAGAGGTTCCCCTAGGTATTTCCCTCCCTTTTTCATCTTCTCTATGGTTTCACCTCCCATCGGTCAGCCCTTAGCTCCATGATC
Organism: Loris lydekkerianus; assembly: GCA_963574355.1. Classification (NCBI taxonomy): domain Eukaryota; kingdom Metazoa; phylum Chordata; class Mammalia; order Primates; family Lorisidae; genus Loris; species Loris lydekkerianus. The sequence goes on along the minus strand of CAUYPK010154496.1, from coordinate 75,755 downwards.
CCAGCTCGAGATCCATGCCTCCCTGCAGTTTTCACTCCTGCCAGATGGCTCCAGCATCCAGGCTCTGGTTAATACTACATGCTCCCTTTATCTCCCTGGGGCCTAAGGATGGCACTGGTTTCTGCTGTTGCTCATTTCTACACTGCCCACCATACCTGTCTGGCTCCCCTGCTATACCAAAACGTATTCTTACTTGTATTATTTTAAAATTCTATTTTCCTAATGGGATCCTGTCTCATTTAGTTCCCAAACCAAGACCTTAAAGGTAGGTTTCAATAGAAGAGGTTAGATAATTCAAAGTAATGCTTACTATATCTTACTCTTAGGGGGAAAAAAATTGAAATGATTGAATTACTTATAATCTAAAATCACTTAACACTAATGATTCTGTGTATATCCACTGTAGTTCACATTTATCTAAGAAGTGATCATGTAGAGTAAAAGAAGCGGAGTTTAAAACATTTTTTCAAATAATTAAAAAGATGGTTGCCTACTCTGTGACCCTCTATTAAAGAGAGTTTAGCTCTATCCTCCCTCAGTCCTTTAACTCTTCTCACCCCTTCTCTAGTGACATTTTCTCTAGGAACAAAAAACAATTAAAAAGTTGGTGGAAGGCAGTGGAAAATTTTATACAGAACCTTGAAACTTAAGATTTATATCAACTATTGCAAATATACTTTTGCCCAAATTAAAAAATCAGACTCGAAGCAAAGACAAACACTACAAAATATTGACAAATATGGGTGAGAATAAATAAGCTGCATGTAAAACATATCACAAGAACATTAGCAGCCCTATCATCCACAACAATAAAAATGGTTTATATTACACATATTCTTTGCCAAGTAATGTTATATATAAATGCCTCAAAAATATGAACTTAGGTAATTACCTCTATTTTACAGATGAGAACACTGGCTCTCCAAGGTCACGCAGCAGAAAGGATCATTATTGAGATTTGAACCTGTAAGAGCTGCTCCAGAGTCCACATCCTTAAAAACTGTGGTATCCTGCCTCTTTATCCCTTTATTTGTTAGACATCTTATAAACTATTGACATATAAACTCCACTGTACAACCAAAAGAGGGATGCTAATGGCTTCTTAGATGAAGGAAGATCCAAGATGTATTATACAGAGAAAGTCGGTAAAGTTGTCTATTTTTAAGAATATTCACAAAAATGCCCATAATAGTCATTTTCTAAGTAGTTAGATTTCAGAGTTGGTGGGGAGTTTTGCTTTGCTTTTAGAATTTTTGTTCCCATTGTTTCCTATGCAGTTCCAACTGGATTATACACATATCTATAAAAACAAGGTGAACTCATCCTAGAAAAAGTGCTGCATACGTCATTGCTGAGTATCAATCACTACTGTCACCTTCAAAGGACTCCCCTTGGGAAACTATGCACAGACACTGGCACCTAGTCTACCCTTGAAACAATTTTGGAATTCTTTTCCTGGAATGCCCATCAGAGCTGTTGTCATATTACCCTTCAGGTCTTGAATGTCATCAAAATGTCTTCCTTTTAGTATTTCCTTTATCTCTGGGTAAAGAAAAAAGTCATTGGGGGCCAAATCAGTCAACAGAGGGTGTTCCAACGCAGTTATTACTTTACTGGTTAAAAACTCCCTCCCAGATAATGCTGTGTGAGCTGGCGCACGGTCATGATGCAAAAGCCACACCTTTCTCATGCCAAGATTTTCAGGGAAGATTTTCCTGTTTCTCGATCAATGTTTACTTGGTCTGCTATACTTCTCACAGCCAACTATTTTGATGCAAAATTTGATGAATTTTTGCAATGTTTCCATCAGTTCTGCTCATTACTGGCCACCCTGACCTCTTTTCATCAGTGATGCTTTCTCTCCCCTCAGAAAAACATTTAATCCCCTTGTACACTGCTGTTTTCTTCATGGAATTAACCCCATAAACTTGAACTAGTATGTCCCTGATTTCACTTCCATTCTCGCCAAGTTTAATAAGAAATTTACGAATATTTGTTCATTGCTCTATTTCAAGGTCTGTCATTCTCACAGCAGCACAACAAAGACCACCCAACAATAATAATGAATGACACTCAGCAAGACACGGCCACACAAACACAACTGTGAAACACTGATACAACAGTTTATGAAACCTTACCAACCTGTTTGTACAGTGCTGCCAACGTAAGCACACAGTGGCAAATGAACTTAACTGTCGACCTCATGTGAGTAATTTTCATAATAAGAAGTAAATTTAAATTTTCTTCCTCTTGAAAATTAAATTGTTAGTAATTATTATTTGCAAAAAGAGAACAAGAGGCACTAACCCTTAATAAAAAGATAATATTCTTCAGGCTTTATCTCTGGGTGGGCAAAATGGTTAGGGTTAACTAAAAAGCAAAGTGGCATTACTATTCACCCAAGCTAAAACATTCAAAATAGTGAAATTATAAATAACATCCAGTCAGAAATGTTTGTTACAAAACTATAAAGGAAATGAGGGAGGGAGGATGATTCTAGACGGTGAGAAGTAAAACACAACACTTGCTTCTCCCTATGTATGTATGTTTACCATCCAATATGTGAAGGACAATCAGGCTTCAGAGTGTTCAACAGCTAATACTAAACTGTCAGACGCATCCACACTTAATATACTCACAAGATATGTAGGTATGTGGTACATTTATGTCATATGTTATTTTTAGTTTAGATATAATACAACTTCATGAATCACCTAAAATGACCTGGGAGTAATTTATGGTGTATTTGTGTATTTTAAGAGAAAGCATAATTGAATTGCCTTGCAGTTACTGAACTGGGAGGCAATTTGCCAATTCTAACTATACCGTCTTCAAATACAGAGGCTGTATCCTAGTAAATCTGCTCAATTTAGTTAAGAAATCACATTACCATAACTACACTAATCCCAAAGGTTAGTTCCCATAATTTCAAGGAAAAATCAGAAATAATCTTCTGCTTACTCATTTCTGTCTCAATGATATTAAAATTCATTGGCAGCCTTAAAGATCTTTTCTTAAATGTATATTTGTAATACGTGTAAGAAATAATAAGGGTTAATAAGCCAATCACCTCATGTTGATCAAATAAAAGTCACATCAATTTGTGTCATCCTGTATATGTTAAGTAATTTTTTAAAACCTAGCAGATCTAGGTGTATGTATACCTTGGAATAGTATTCAGCCATAAAGAAAGATGGAGACTTCACATCTTTTGTATTTACTTGGAAGGTTTGAAGATCATCCTCCTAAATAAAGTACCACAAGAATGGAAAAGCAAGCATCCAAAATACCCAGTATTAATACAAAACTAGTAGATGACAACCACAAGCCCAATGAGAGAAAAACACATTTACATTCAAGAGAGGGGAGAGGGGAAGAGGACGGGGTTTGGCAATTTCTCACCAATCAGGTACAATGTAGGGGTATATGGCACACCTCCTGGGTGAAGGGCTCAACTACAACTTGGGCTTTATCAAACGCAAACAATGAAACCTAATTGTATGTACCCTTCTATTAATTGGAAATTTAAAAAAAGGCAGAGAGAGACAGGTAGTACTGTAGTTTGATAAATCATAAAACACTGCCATGATCCCTTTCCCTTGACACCCCCCCTTTCATTCTGTTCCAGCAATTCTTGTAACTCATTTCTCTATACAGTAAAAGTGTTAAGACAGTGGTTTTCAACATTCCTAATGCCATGACCTTTTCATTGTTAAAAAGGGGTCATGGCCCACAGGTTGATAACCACTGTGTTAAAAACCCAGCAGATCAATATGCTATTATTTTTTCTTCTTCTTTTAGCCATCTTAACTGTTTTTAAGTGTACAGTAGTTAAACGTGAGTGCATATAACCTTCAGAACTTTTCGTCTCATAAAACAAACTATAGCCAGTAACAACTCCCCATTTTTCCCCTGCCCCTTGCCCTGGTAATCACAAGTGTACTTTTTATCTACTGGATTTTAATTTTTATTTTCCTTTTAAAGAAAAACTATAACTTTGGTGGTGCCTGTGGCTCAGTGGGTAAGGCACTGGCCCCATATACCGAGGGAGGCGGGTTCAAACCCAACCCCGGCCAAACTGCAACAAAAAAATAGCTGGGTGTTGTGGTGGGTGCCTGTAGTCCCAGCTACTCGGGAGGCTGAGTCAAGAGAATTGCCTAAGCCCAAGGATTTAGAGGTTGCTGTGAGCTGTTAACGCCACGGCACTCAACCAAGGGTTGACTCTGTCGCAAAAAAAAAAAAAAAAAAGAAAGGAAAAGAAAAACTATAACTTTATTTAAGCTAAAAAAAAGTAACCCAAATGCAAGTAATCGTTTCTGGAGAAGACCAAATTTGACCATGAAATTCAAGAGTTCACTGTATTTGCAGAAACGTAAATTATCAAAAAATCAAACACAAGATCTTATTTAGAGTTTGCTAAATCAACTCCCAAATTTTGTTGATGAAAATAATTCCTTCACATAATCACTGAAAATTAAATTTTAAAATTGTTACCAATTCTAAAGAAGCATAACATCTGCATTACAGTTATTACCATTAAATTAAATTTAGAAAGTAGCTCTCCATTAGAATAAATCCTTCCTTTATACAGCAATCTCTTTTGATGAGAAAATTTCTAATGTTTCTTGGCCTTCCTTCAGAAAAAAAAAAAAAAAAACGGGGTGAGGTTTCATGGACACAAAAGATAATACAGTTGATTATGAAACATTTAATTGGGATTAAATGTTTGGGATAACATTTAATTTGGATAGTTATGTTGGGATAACATAATTGTCTAGCCATAATAAAACTTTAGTCTTAAAGAAAATCAAGGTTTAATGATAATAATAAAAATACTTTGGAAAAAATGCCCCTTCTCAATAAAATTTCAACAAGAAAACAGTCTAGTGCCTATAACAAAAGCCAAGACAACTGGTCCACGGTTACCAATTCACCAGATAAATAAGCAGTCTTCACAAGCTCATTCATACCAAGTGAAAATTAAATTTTTCTTTTCTTTTTGAGACAGAGTCTCACTTTGTTGCCCTCAGTAGAATGCCATGGCCTCCGAGCTCACAGCAACCTCAAGCTCTTGGCCTCAAGCAATTATCTTGCCTCAGTTTCCCAAGTAGCTATGACTATAGGCACCCACTACAACACCTGAAAATTAAATGTTTTAATAATCATTCATTGAATGAGACCAAAGTTTCCCAAGAAACATTTCTGAAAAAAAACTTGAAAGGCAATTTCAAATGTTATTTGACAAATCTCTAAACAGACTGAAACATTCTATATACTAATACGCCTCTAAAGTTAAGGGTAAAGCCAAAATCTTGACAAAGAGACAAAAATAATTTGATTTCACCTTAATTATTAAAGTGATAACTCTTAGAATGATGGCAATACAAATAAATGAGTAGTCATCACGCCATAAAAGTTATTATCACCGAACTATATAATCTGCCCCACTTCTCATTCATCACCAGTTACTCTTCCTACAAGTAACATCAGTACCAAGAAAGCAAATAGCAGGGTTTACAACCTTTTAAACCTCAACTATCATTAATAATTAACATTAGTACTCAATAAAATAACACTGCAATCAGCAGATTTTTCAAACCTGAAAGAAAATATTTACAAAAAAACTCTGTTGACATCTTTTTTTAAAAAACAAGGTCTCACACTTTGCTGCTAGAGTGCAATGGTGTAAACATAGCTCACTGCAACCTCAAACTCCTGGACTCAGGCCATCCTCCTACCTCAGCTTCCACAGTAGTTAACTTTTTTTTTTAATTTTAGAGCCAGGTTCTCACTATGTTGCCCAGGCTGATCTTGAACTCCTGGCCTCAAGTGATCCTCCTGCCTTAAGACTCCCAGAGTGCTAGAATTACAGGCATGAACCACTGCCCCCTTTTTCTAAGGAAAAAGTGCTTCTGTCCTACCAACTAACTAACCATATCTCAGGATTTTAATACATATAATCTTGGAAAATAACTACCTTGCACTCTAAAATCAACTCCGACCACTCCACCCTTCATTCTGTCTACTGCAGATACTCGCACCTACCTGCTGTTCCTGTCAAGCAAATGCTATCCTCTGCCCTGAGTGCTCTTTCAGACTTAATCCATGTCTCTGTTCAAATGTCGCCTAATCTCTGAGGCCTTATTATTGCTCACCTTCTGCAAATTAGTAACCCCTGTTCAACTGCCACTCTTTCACTACACTTCTTTGTTTTGCCCCATACCGTTTTATAATCAAACGATTTTTGTTTCTTATATCTTTCTTCTTCACCTCCCTAACATACAGATTTGAGAGGGCACATAGAATTTGTCTTATTCACCACTGTGTCTAGACCAAAGTCTAGGATATTATTGATACTCAATAAATATTTGTGGAATGAGTAAATAAATGTATAATAATGAGTTATGCTTATTTGTATGGCTGAGTTCAGACTTGTTGAATTCTGTGAAATACTGCGCTTGTAACTAGTGTGACCACATAAAAATCTCCTAATTATCTCTGCAAATGGCTGCATTTGGGTCAGGCACCATCCCACATCCAGCTGGCTGTGACCAGGGAAACAGGATGGCAACACAGGAACAGAGAGAGCTCCAGACAAGGCTGCTTTTGTTGTACAACTCCTGCAAAGAGATAGTACAACGGCAGGCACATGAATTGGTCCCGTCTACATTCCACTTACATATTCTCTCTTATTAGCAAATTTATCCTTCACTGGAGAAGAAAATTGTTTCCTGGAGCAACTGCTTCTCACCAGCAATATAGTATATTGTACTATTTTGAAAGAATTTAAAAAAAAATTATAGTAAATGGTATCATTATGGGACGAATGTCTAATTGGAGGTACTACTAGGCCAACCCACCTTCCTCTTCGAGAGTGTATGCCAGACCCTGAAAGATGGAAAAGGAAACAGACTACTCATTCAACAAATATTTATTACATGCTGACTGTAAAGAAGGTACTTCACCAAGTAATCAATTTGAATGACATGTATGTGTGGGTATACACTGAAAAGAGTGCTTCTAAAAAATTATACATAAAAAAAATTAAAAATTATACGTAAAACTTTCAAAAAAGAAAACTAGAAATGAATTTTGAAGACATTATCTAAGAAATGCAGAATCCAAACTGCTTCAACTACATATTACTAATAAATATTTACTATAAAGTAACATTTATTGTTATCATTAAGGAACCTTAACTGAGTACTTAATTTGTGCCAGGCACTGTTGTAAGAACTTTGTATGTGTTCATTTATTGCTCTCAATAATCCTATGATATACTATTTTTTACCCACACATCACAGGTGAAGAACCAGGGCACAGTTCAATAATTTGCCCACATCTATATAGCTGGTAAGTCACAGTGCCAGGATTCACACACAGGCATTCTGCTGCAGAGCTAGCTCTCACAATAACTCTATGCAATGATGTGCAGAATGTGGTCCACTAAAAACACAGTCCTAAACGGGGTCACTGGGAGAAAATACAAATCCTAGGAGATCCTTGTAAAAGGAAAATCAATAGAAAATATGCTAATATATTAGCTTTCATAAGAAAATACATTTCCGACCATTCATCATACAATCACAGTCACCTAAAGATTATTTTTATTTAGGTTAAAAATTAATATTTGATTACTTTAAATCTAAACATAGAATCATTAAGAAAACTACTGTATCTAAAGTAGTTTTTATACATAGTATATTATTTTACCATATTTAATTTAATACAGATAATTTGTAACTTGGTTGTAAAGTATCATTTTCCAAATATACCCCAAAACACATAGAAAAACTTATTTCCCTGAATTTATAAAAAGCTGATCTTGAATATAAAGTTACATCATTTACTACATCATAATGTGGGCATTATGATTTCATACTGAGCACCTAGAGCTATGTGATATTGATGACACTTTGTTCATTAAAATGTTTTTAACAGGCTCAGCGCCTGTAACATAGTGGTTACAGTGCCAGCCACATATACTGAGGCCAGTGGGTTCAAACCCCAGCCCAGGCCAGCTAAACAACGACAACTACAACAACAACAACAAAATAGCCGGGCGTTGTGGCAGGCACCTGTACTCCCAGCTACTTGGGAGGCTGAAGCAAGAGAATTGCTTAAGCCCAAGAGTTTGAGGTTGCTGTGAGCTGTGATGCCACAGCACCTTCTACTGAGAGAGATATAGTGAGAGTCTGTCTCAACAACAACAACAAAAAAATTTTTAATGCATGAAAATCTGAATTTACTACTAAAAGACTCAATTATTAATTAGCCTTCTCTAAGTAGACTTAGTAACTCTAAGTGACTTCTCTGAAAACTCAGAAATGAAAAATTTATTAAAACTTATAAATACCCTCCACTAGACTAAAAGGTCACAAAATGTAACTCTTGGTATTGGGTATATTAATCAACCAACGGGCGCGAAAACATTCTTTTTATGAAAATATTTTTTTAAAAGTAGACCCGCCTTTTTTTAGCTCAACAGATCTAACCTAGAATAAACATTCTAGCATTTACTTTGTCTTTGCAACAGATTCTAACTAATGTGTTACCAGAATAATTTGTAAACAACTCCTGAATGTGTTTGCAACATTTCTTTATTAAAGTAGAAAAGGTCATAACATCACAAGGAAATGAAAACAGAAGCCATCTGGGAAACAAGCTGCTTCTTACAATAATAGTAACAAAATTTAAGAAACACAAAATAGAAAAAATGTAATCAATGTGCAAAAAACAATGAAAAAATAATTGCATATGTGTTATAACTATAAATAACTTTGCAAAACAAATATATATAAATGGGTGTTTTGCTTCCAAACTGGAAACCTAAAACTTTTTTTAATTCTTCCCCTAGAACTTCTATCAAAAAACATCTACAAAACACAGCAACCTGTAGATCACAAAAATATAATAGTAACCCACTCTTTCTAGCTTAGCTCTAATCCAGAGGAATGAGAATCCATCTCAAATTTCCAGAAGCTATTCTAGCATTGCCTCCAGTGTTATCCTCATCAATTCAGTGAGCCTCTTTATCTCTCCTGTAGGCACCAGACATAACCTCTCTTCCCTGACCTCACTCTACCTCACTTCTTACTGTGCTCCTGCCCCACTAGCCTCCTTCCTATTTCTTGAACACATTAAGCTCTTTCCCATCTCAAGGCCATTCTCACTTGCTGTTGCCTGTACCAACAGTGCAGTGCCCCTGGCTCTTCCCTTGACTGATTCTGATTTCTTAAGTCTATGTTGCCTCCTCAGTTGGAAGACCCGTATTAACCAACCAATCTAAAATAAAACCCATAGCCCTAGGCCATACCCTCTTCTCCTAATCACCATGTAGCACATCACCTTATTAAGTTACATTGCAAATGAATTTATAAGATTTACTTTTAATTTATCAATAAATGTGTGTTGACTAACACCTTATCCTCTCGGGGTTCTGACATTAATCATTCAAGAGAAGGGGACCACCAGAAAAGATAACAAAATCTCTAAAGACTACACTTGAATACATCTCAATCATCCCTTTCCTGAATTTCTTCCCATGAAGATCCTGATCTTTTCATACAAATTTATAAGTGTGCACACACACAAGCCTGCCTCTTTTAGGCTCTCAATCTCCATGCATGCCTAGATCTGCCAGAGTTTGCATATACAAAGCAAAGACTAAGTTTAGTTGTCTTTCTTTTTTTAAACTAAAGATACAGACATTGTAAAAATGTATATAGGAAACTGTAAAAGTTCCACCAAGCCAACTGCTCAGAGCAGCTTCTAAACCCCTCACTATCCAGTCCCACGAAAATCCATTTTCTTACTTAACTATACCTCTGAAATGGTCTTAGAGTATCTGTGGTTACATTCAATTCTAGCATTTAAAAACCTGAACTATATTTCTAAAGGTAAATGATTGCTATGAGGTGCGAAGATGGGGAAACTGTCATGAGAGAAGCATGTGAAGAAATGGCTTCTTCCCAAGACTAAAAGAGAAAGGCTGCGAAGTGAAAACATGTGCACTTGTTGAGCATGACACTAAAGAACAGAAGTAGAACTGCTGGGTCAAATACACAAAAAAATTGAGATATCTGCAGCCCATCCTACCAGAGCTATCTAATGGACAGCTGAGCATATGACTCTAAACCCAGGAAAAGAGATCTAAGCAGTTCAAAAGCCATTAAACTAGAGAGTCTGGAGGGACACAGGGATTTTAACCCTTAGGTGTCTTTTATACAGCAGTCTATAGAGCACAATTCTAATACAAAACAATCTTTGCTTCCTAACCTGAAGTGCTGTGGCTACAAGTTTTGAGCCTTTTGTCTGTTACTAGACTTTTTTTTTTTTTTTAACATAATACAGCTTTCTTAAATATTAAACATCTAACTTTATAGCATTATTTTTTCAGTGCAAAAGGACAAAGTCTTTATGTAAATAGACTATAGCAACCAGGCTTTAATTAAGTACAATGGTACTTAGTTTACTATTTTTACTTCTAAATTCAGGGTTAAAATCTTGCTGTACAAAAGGTGTTCTGTTGTGTAGTATCTGTGGCTTAGGTATTTTATTTTGAGAATCCACATTACTAATTTAACCTATTTATTCTTTATAAAGCTTTTCAAGTGGTAGAATCACAGAAATTTTAGGAACCTTTCTAAATATCTTTATTTTACCACATTTGAAAGTTAATATCTGAGAAATCTTTTTTTTTTTTTTTTTTTAAAGAGACAGAGTCTCACTCTGTCACCCTCAGTAGAGTGCTGTCGCATCACAGCTCACAGCAACCTCCACCTCCTGGGCTTATGGGATTCTCTTGCCTCAGCCTCCCAAGTGGCTGGGACTACAGGCACCCACCACAACGCCCTGCTATTTTTTGTTGCATTTTGGCAGGGGCCGGGTTTGAACCTGCCACTCTCAGTACATGGGGCCGGCGCCCTACTCACTGAGCCATAGGCACCGCCCTGAGAAATCATTTTTTAAAACACTGGGCTATTAATCAGCCCTCCAGTGAAACTGAATCACAACACCGAAATAAAATCCTGATTCAATCAATAGCAAATGGCATTCAATTGTTTATGATATTAAAATAACTACTTCCTCTTTTGTTAACGTAAACATTATCCAGGGCAATTATCATGAAGTACAGTGGCCATTGTTAAATCAATTCCCGGGCCTTGGGGAAAAACATTTAACAATTCACAGAATTCAAATAACAAATGGCACAAATTCTTAATCTAGTTCAAAACTCTTCATCACATTTAAAATTTACAGCAACACACCAAAGGGAAATTCCTCCTTCTCCCATCTTTACCATGGAAAATATGAATATTCCTGCACAGCATCCTTACTCTTTTGTTCACCATGGTTACCAACACACAAACTCTGCTGCTTACAACCAGGCTAAAAAGAAATTATATATTGTGTCACACATCAGTATGCCTTACTATGCTATGGAACACTATAAACCTATGGGACTTCAGCAAAGCAAATAATCAATAAAGAGACAACCAACAGAATGGAAGAAAATATTTGCAGACTACTCATTTGACAAGGGATTCATAATTAGAATATAAAAGGATCTCTAGCAATTCCACAGGAAAAATTCCATAGGTTTAAAAATAGGCAAAAGAAGAGACATTTCTCAAAAAACAACATACAAATGGCCAAGTATATGAAACAATGCTCAACATCATTAGTCATCAGAGAAATCCAAATCACAACTACAATAAGGTATCATCTCACTCCAGAAAAAAGATTTATCCAAAAAAAAAACAAAAAAAACAGACAATAACAAATCTAATGAGGATGTGGAGGAAGGGGAACCCTCATACACTGTTATTAGAAACATAAATTAGTGCAACTACTATGGAAAACGGTACGGAGGTACCTCAAAAACTGAAATAGAACTACCATATCCACCCAAAAATCCCAATGCTGGGTATATATCCAAAGGATGAGAATTCAGTCTATCTAAAGGGTATCTCTGCCTGGGCGAGGTGGCTCACACCTGTAATCCTAGAACTCTGGTAGGCTGAGGTAAGTGGATCACCTGAGCTTACAGTTTGAGCTGAGCCTGAGCAAGACCTCATCTCTAAAAATAGCTGGGTGTTGTGACAAGCGCCTGTAGTCCCAGCAACTTGTGCAGCAGAGACAAGAAAATCCCTTAAGCCCAAGATTTGAGGTTGCTGTGAGCTGTGATGCCACAGCACTCTACCGAGGGCGACAAAGTGAGACTATGTCTCAAAAAAAACAACAATAATAACAAAAAAAAAAAAAAAAAAAGCACAGTATCTCCACTACCATGTCTATTTCAGCTCTATTCATAACGCCCAAGATTTGGAATCAACTATGTGTTAGTCCATCAGTAGATAAAAGGATAAAGAAATTATGATAAATACATGCCATGAAATACTACACAGCCACAAAAAATAAAATCCTGCTATTTGCAACAACATGGATAGAACTGGAGAACATTTCATTTCATTTCAAGTTAAGTGAAATAAGCCAAGCACAGAAAGACAAATCTCACACATTCTCATTCATATGTGTGAAGTAAATTTTAAAAATAATTAACTCGGGTTCAGCACCCATAGCCCAATGGTTAGGGCACCAGGTTCTAACCTAGCCTGGGCCTGCTAGACAACAATGACAACTACAAGAAAAAATAGCTGGGTGTCATAGCAGTTGCCTGTAGTCCCAGCTACTTGGAAGGCTAAGGCAAGAGAATCACTTAAGCCCAGGATTTGGAGGTTGCTGTGAGCTGTGACACCATAGCACCTACTAAGGGCGACACAGAGAGACTGTCTCAAAATAATAATAATAATATTTATTAACTAGGAGAGACAGAGAGTAAAATGATGGTTCCCGGAGGGTGGGAAGGGTAGTGGGGGGAGGGAAAGAAGTGGTGACGATTAAAGGGTACAAAAATATGAGTCACGTAGTTACATAGAATAAACAGTATTAGTACAACAAAGTGACTATAATCAACAATAAGTTATATACTTTAAAATAACAAGAGCAGAATTAAAATGTTCCTAACACAAAGAAATAACCCCTGAGGTAATGGATACCCCAATTACTCTGACTTTTCTTGTTTTTTTGGAGACAGGGTCTTGACCTGTTGCCAGGGCTACAGTGCAGTGAAGTGCACCATAGCTCACTGCAGCCTCAAACACCTGGGCTCAAGCGATCCTCCTGTCTCGGCCTCCCAACTACCTGAGATTACAGATGCATGCCATCATGCCCAGCTAATGTTTCCATTTTTTGTAGAAACAGGGACTTGCTCTTGCTCAGACTGGCCTCAACCACTCCTCCCGTCTTTGCCTTCCCAAGTGCTAGAATTATCTGCGTGAGCTTCCCTGTCCAGCTTTCTGATTGAACTAATTCAAACTGTATGTCTGTATCCAAATATCCCATGTATGCTATAAAGATAATACTACTTCATACTCAAAACAATCTTAAAAAAAAAAAAAAAACTATGTGACTTGCATTAAGCTGGACTGGCTAATAAAAACACAGTGCAGCTCTTAGAGGTGAGTTTTACCATGTCCCAGAACCACACCTTTTAACTAACGGTCAGCATCCTTGTCTCATCATACAAAGGGAGCTAGAGCAGAGTGGGATTTGAAATCATGCAATACCAAGGACCCTTGAATACAGGTTTGATTTGTGCAGGTGGGTTATTTTCAATAAAAGTTACATGAAGTGTGTCTGCCTCTCCTGCCCTTCCTTCTACCTCCACTACCTCTTTTGTCTCTGAAATCCAACCTCTTCTCTTCCTCCTCCACCCACTCAACATGAAGATAGGGAGGATAGAACCTTTATTGATAATCCACTTCTACTGAATGAATAATACATATTTTGTCTCTTCTTTATGATTTTAATAAAATTTTCTTTTCTCTAGCTTATTCTAAGAATATAATATATAATACAAAACATATGTTCAATATAACATACAGAATATGTGTTAATCGACTACATTACTGGTAAGGCTTCTGGTCAAGAGTAGGCTATCAGTAAGTAGTCAAGTTTTGGGAGAGTCAAAAGATACATGTGGATTTTCAACTGTTATATGTGTCGGAAGGCAACACTTACATTGTTCAAGAGTCAACTGTATTATCAGGCTCCTGGAGAAACTCCAAAGGTAACAATCTTGAGTCTATTAAATGTGATTTGCTTCATTTTTTAAAAATCATCTATGACAGAGCACTGGGCCAAAAACTGTTCCATAATAATACAAAATCTTTTGCCATGTAATTAAGATTACTATGTTAACACAGAAAGGAAATCAAAAACAAACTAGCAGGGCATGGTGGCATCTGCCTACAGACCTAACTCCTTAGGAGGCTGACATGGGCGGATCATTTAAGCACAGGAGTTCAAGGTTTCAGTGAGCTACAATCATGCCACTGAACTCTAGCATGGATGACAGAGACAAAAGAGGGAAGAAAAGAGAAAGGAAAGGAAGAGAGAGGTGTGAAACAAATGACAGCAATAACTAGTAGTAAAAGCTCTGGATGAAGGAATTCAGAAAATACCATCCCTGAGAAATTAATAGTATCACTTAAAGAAGAACAGCACATTTGATTTCATTTATATTCTCTTACGAAATGGAATAAAATGAGCCACTTAACATAGAGAATCCTTAGTAGAATATTTGTGATTAAGCCTTATTTAAAAAGAGACAGGTAGAGACTGGCCCGTCTAACTGGAAAGCATACGGTCTGCTGAAACTTACTTGTACAGGTACGGGGAAATATACATTTTCATATTGTGGGTTGGAGTGTCTCTACAGAGGTATTTGACAGTTCAATCAAAATTATAAATGTATACCACCCTCTGACTCACCAATTCCACCTCCAGGAATTTATCTGACATATATGCTCATACATATATATGGGCAAAACTTACACAGCAGTGTCAATAAAAGGGAACACTAGAAAAAGCCTAACTGTCCATCAATTGGAACTGGTTAAACAAATGACAGATTGAAACACAATGTAGTGGTTAAGAAAAAGACATATTTAGTGATATTTGGTTAAGTGAAAAAAGTGCCAAAAAGTATTTCTTAAAGGATAATATTTGTGTTGAAAAAGGGAGGGGGAGGGATAGATACCTATTTACATAAAACTACATGGATTATCTACAGATGAATACACAAGAAACTGCTAACACCAGTCACTCCTGGAAATGGAATTGCTGAGTCAGAGGGGGGTAAATTTTGATTGATTCTGTCAAATATCTCTATAGAGACACTCCTGCCCACAATATGAAAAAGAAGTAAGTGAGGGCAACATGAGACTCTTCCCTCTATACCCTAGTGTATCTTTTGAATTTCAAACCATATGAATGTCTTACCTAAAGAAAATCATAAATTAAAGAAACTTTATAAGGCAAGAAGGGTAAAGAATTAAGCAGGAAAATTTCTTAAATATCAAATCTGACTCAGTAAATAACTGTTTCCATTCTGGCCTTTAAAAATGTTTTCTTTCTTTCCTTCTCCTTTTCATCTTTTTCTTTCTCATTCCCTCCATTAACTTTCCTAATTTATTTTACTGTCCTCCATTTAGGCCTATCAGTGACATTTGCTGAAATTGCTTAGCCCTGTGGGGAGTTACCAAATGCCATGGAGGTTGTTGAACTTTATTCCACAAAAAGAGTGACAGTATTAGCTATAAAAGAAATTTGACTATTTACAGAAAAATAAATAATTCTACGTAAGCAACAGGAAAGAAAAAAATAACAAAGTGAGTAAAGATAAAGGAAATACATGATTTGAGAAATTCAGTTTTTTAATACTACTGAAAATTCTTCCAAATCTAATTTTAAATACTCATTGAATATTCTTTGTCCATTCATAAAAAGTTTATTATCTAAAAAAAAATTCTTAACAAAAATGGAGTATTTCTACTAGAGAAGTGATCTTGCCTTTCTGTTAATTAAAAAACCAAACCTGCCTTCTCAAGGTGGCTACAAAGTCAGGGCCCTACTCCTAGAATACCTGAACACCCTTCCAGGGGCACTGCTCTTTAGTTACTTAATGTTTTCTCTGTTATTCCTAGTATGTCATTTATTTGCAAACACATACACATATTGATACTTCCACATGAGTGTCTCATTTTGTCAAATTTTATATTACACTCAGTATTCTCTGCATCTCAGAAACTGACAAAGGCCTAGACAGTCTCATCTGCCAAAGCTCAAAAATACCGTATATACTCGAGTATAAGCCGAGTTTTTTCCAGCACAAAATTTGTGCCGAGTTCAGGTTTTTCAGCACAAAATTTGTGCTGAGTTCGGGTTTTTCGGCACAAATTTTGTGCCGGAAAAACTCGGCTTATACTCAAGTATATACGGTAATTATTCTTTAAAAGATGCCAAAGAAACACCCTTTTTTGTCCAAAGAAATGCTTGCTTCTAAGATTAGTATCAGATTTCCCCTTCATTCAGTTATAAATGGGGGGAAAAGGACACACCCTGCCCTGGGGTTCTGGGAATCTGGGTAAGAACTACTGCAAACAAGACTTCAAGGACACAGACAATTGAGCTACATGTTCACATGCAGCGTGACCAGCAACTACCATAAACACAAGCTCTTTACCTCAAAAGTTCTCAAAATAACTAAAAAATCCATAGACTTCAGTATATTCGGTTTAAGTAGGTCAATACCATACCTAAATCATGAGTATATGAACAGGCTGTATAATAATCTTGACTTAGGTCTAAAATGCTTGTCTTCGTTTGCCTAAACCCCACAATGTTTCCTCTATCAGAGACAAAATTCCTGCTTACCAGTTAAATTTCTCTTAACAAATAACTCTCCAAAATGCCCAACATTTATTAAAGTTAAACAAGCCAACCCCTTTTTCCCTAAAACTAACCAGCAATAAAACATATTGAAACCAGGAAAATACCTTCAGAATTACTCTACATTCTTGATGCTTGTGACCACAGAAAATAGAAAACTGCCACATCAGCCTCTGAACCCCACACAAAAAGGTGATCAGTACTTTTAAAGCAGAGAAAGAACATACATGCATTATATAGTTATACAAACTAACTTTCTAACTTGTCATTATGACAGAGTAGCTGGGAGGGAATGTAAAAGAAAATACTCAACAGCTCAAAATTAACAATAGGCCCATTTATTCAAGGTAGGACAGTTCTCCTATTTCACCTTGAGAAGACTGAAAGTCTTTCTGTCCTCCCTATGAGGGAAACTCAGCAGCTGGCAAGTCTGGAGAATCACTCAAATACATTCACAGCTTTACTCAGAGTAAAGCAAAGGCAAGAAAAGTCTTTGTCTTCACTGCCTACTAAAAACCAACAGGAAATATTGACTTTGAGGTGTTCAAATTTCATCCTTCAGAAAACAGTTCAATCAACTTCTTCCTAAAGGAAGCCAACCTCTACAAATATAAACAATCTAAACATACTGATAAGATTTTTTTTTTTTCAAATAATAGACAAAAAAAAAAAAAGTCTTTAGAAGTACCTTGATATATTCCTGACACTTGTAACCACAAAAAATAGAAAATTGTCACATGGGAAAAAACAGGTCTCTGAACCCTACAAAAAAAGATATTTTAAAAGCAAAGAGAGAACATACGTGTAAAATATACATTATATAGTTACTTAAACTAACTCTAAAACTGAGAACTTAGGTGAATGTCTTTTCACAGCATACTGTCTTATGACAGGTCCTACCACAGGGTCTGGTACTGCAGTATTCTGCTTATTTATTTCCCACCCAAGCTTTGTGCCCCCCAATACTTTGTATCTTCTTCAGTGGCTTCTAGAAAGTATTCCTATAACTACTAAGTGAATGAATTCACAGCAAATTGTTTCACAATACTGTCTCTCTCTACTGTGTGCTATACTCTCTGTGTATTATACTGTGTGTTATACTCTCAAAGAGGGCTCCAAACTCCAGGAAATGGTAACCTTCTTCTACTTTTCAAATCCAATTAAAATCTTGTCTTGAGTTTGTAACAATTAATCCTCCCCTAACTCTTGAGAATCAAAGCCATTATTACCTGGGTCTTTAAAAGTCTGACTTCACTCTTAACCTGCTAAAGAAGCATGTGAAATATGTTTTTAGAGAGTTAAGGGATCATCTTCAAGAATCCAAATGCTGAAAGTGAAGAAAAAAGCTCTAACATTATACATCAAAAAATAACACACAGCACAGGATTTCAACTTTAAAATGTTGTACTTAAAAGATAATATTCGTAATATGTAATCCTTCTTGTAATTCCAGCATGAGGAATATCAACTGGCCAAAACATAATCTTGAATTATGTAACAAGTCTTCTATTTCTAAATATACTGGCAAAGACCAATAAACCCAGAATGCTATAATGAAACCCATCCCCACATTCCATGGCTTCAGGGCAATTTCATAAATATGGGGTCATAAAAAGACAGCTTGCAAACTTCTGTAGCCAGCACTCCATTTCAAGGATAGGAAACTGAAGACAATAACATGTGATCATGAAATCACAGCAGTCTGTGGATCCTTTTAAAAAGTTAGCAGGAGGAGGTAGGGGTCTGGGGTCTCGGTGTGTGACACACCTTTTGGGGCAAGCCACAATTGTTAAGAGGGACTTTACCTAACAAATGCAATCAGTGTAACCTGGTTTCTTGTACCTTCAATGAATCCCCAACAATAAAAAATAAATAATTAGCAGGTTGCCAATCTTACCTTAGAAATCCATCCACAACAGTAAAGTAAAATTCGTAACACTATAGATGATGAGCATATTTGATGGAAATGTTCAAATTTTGTAGCTGGTATGCTTTAAGATCTAAATAATATTCAGCATATTGACATGCTGGTAGAACAGAATTCCAAAAAAGAACCAGAATGTTCCAGTGGCTTATTTATCTCAAAAGTCAATTTGGACATCAGAGTTCCAATGTTACCTATGAATGTAAAAATGGCCCTTTGGAGTTCAACATAATACCTGATGAAATAAAAAGTATACTTCTGAACTTTAAATATAAAGATGTAGTTCCCAACAAAGCACAAACTCCTGATTTTTTAATTTTAATGGAGAATAAATTTTTTAAATGTGTTCCCTATCAACTGTGGGAGATGTAATGTGTACCACACCTTAAGAACTCCATATCCATTACTGAAATAAGAGAATCATGAAATCACATATTTTAAGGCATGCTTTCAGATTTTAATTGCTTGTGGATGCTATTAAAGAACTTGGTAAGGGGGGCGGCACCTGGGCACCGACCCCATATACTGAGGGTGGTGGGTTCAAACCCAGCCCTGGCCTAACTGCAACAAAAAATAGCTGGGAGTTGTGGTGGGCACCAGTGGTCCCAACTACTGGGGAGGCTGAGGCAAGAGAATCACCTAAGCCCAGGAGCTGGAGGTTGCTGTGAGTTGTGATGACACAGCACTCTACCAAGGGCAATAAAGTGAGACTCTGTCTCTCCAAAAAAAAAAAAAAAAAAGAACTTGATAAGTGAAAAAAATCCCAGCAATTTTACCTAATTAAGGCACAATAAACCTAACCAGAGAACTAATTAAGATGAAAGTTAAAAATTTATAACGTTAATAATCTTACCAAATATAAATGAGTTATTAAACACAAATCTTTATTAGGTAATGTTACCAGGCATGTTTAAACTAAACCACACAAGGGGTTAAAAATAACCACAATGAAAGGCCAACAGCCCAGCAGCCCTGTTGAGCCAACATTCCCTTCTCTCCTCCCCCTCCCCCTACAATCCTCTCCAGCCCAGAATGAATTGCATGCCCCACTGCACAAGACCCAAAAAGGTCACAGTAGATGGCAGAGACTTTTGTAAGAGAACAGAAATAACTCAGTAGCTTTGTTACCATAGTCTCTTTTAATCAGTATGTTCAAAATCCTTTAATTAGCACTCTGTCTACACAAGGAAAGCATTTCTTCTGTGCCAGGAGAGGGCACACACGTATGTACACAGCGTTCTGCTGTATCAGCATCACAACACAGAGCAAGCACCTCTGCCAGGGAACTGAAGCACACAAAACTTCTTTAAAGGCATGGTACTTTTAGTCAATTTTATAAATTTACACATTCCATTTGCATTTCTTTTACCAAACAACAAAGTGATCACTAAATTTGTCTCATTTAGGCATCAATTTGTTTCTGGACTACTTCTCAGCAAAAATGTAAGTATTTTAAAGGAAACAATAATTATCTTTAGATAGTTAAAGTACAATATTCAAAGTTAATGTAAAATAATGTTAACAAAACATAAAAACAGATAATATTAAAATAATGTTCCTGTTCTCATGACATATCTTCAGGAGAAGAAAAAAAAGACACCACTTCGCTCCAACAGGAATAAATCACAACACATTTTCACATGGAAGCTTTACATTTAAAATTTCATCTAACCGCAAAGTCTTAAAACTTGCATGCTAGACTACATATGAATGTATTTCCTTTCAAAATCTGATTAACTGGAATCAAGACAGTAATTGGTGATAAATTAAAGCCAACTATTTTAAATCTATAGTCAAGAAACAAAGGAAACTTCATTAAAGTTTTAAAATGGGATTTGCAGTATTTTAACAGATACCTGGAGATGCGTATATTTAACCTTTTGAAATCAAGCTGGAGATATATATATGTATATATGTGTGTGTATACTGTAAGATGCAGAATACATGTATTTGTGTATATATACACATATAATTAAACAAAATGATAATCTTCTAAATATCTGATTAGAGAAACAACCTCACTAAATTTAAAATAAAGTGAAACATTGGACAGGCAGCACGACGTCATTGCTTAAAAGCCAACTCTTCAACAATAGAGATGTAAACTCAAACCGGTTCTGTACAATGGGAATAATACCACTATTTCACAGGCTGCTATAATAATTAAATGAGATGCATTTATAGCACTTGTTGGTAAGACTGGGGTTAGAGAGTACAAAATAGGTATTTTCATTCACTGCACAACCTATCAACACAACATGAATACATACAGTTACATATGGACTTTTACACAGTATTCACTGTAGCAATGCTTATATTAGTAACAGCAATATTGTAAACAACATGAGCACCCTTCAGCAGAAGGTTGGATAAATAAATGTTACTTCCCTAGAAGTAACTATAATTTTTTTAAAGTCCCTATTTAGAGAGAAAGTTCTCCACCATAAATTGTTGAGCTAATACCTCTAGTATGCTACCATTTGAGTAAAAATGGACTAGAAATTCCTATTAATTTGAATATATAAAAACAACCCCCTAAAAAGTTATACAACTAATAATAATTATTACCTACTGGAGGTGAAAGTGAACACTGACATAATCAACCCTCAATAAATAGAAGCTGTAATTACTCCCCTCATTAGTATTACCATCATAACTAAAACATATCCTTAAAATACATATACAGAATACATTTAGACTAAATCCACAATGAGGCAAAATGCCAAATCTCAATTATTCATAGACTATCTAGTTGTAGATCCAAGCCCTTCATTTCCTCTTTAAAGGCTAAGTAGCTTTCGGCCATTTACTGTTGGCTATTACACTCACAAGAAAGTAAGCTGAGGAAATAACAAAATATTTTTTTAAAAAAATCTAAGATAAGGTGCTGTTCTGTCACCAGGGTAGAGTGCAATTGCATCCTCACAGCTCACTACAATCTCAAACTCCTACACTCAAGTGGTTATCTTGCCTCAGCCTCCCAAATAGCTGGGACTATGGGTGCATACCATTAGACCCAGCTAATTTTTCTATTTTTTTTAGAGTTCGGATCTTACTCTTGCTCCAGCTGGGCTTGAACTCCTGGCCTCCAGCAATCCTCCTGCCTCAGCTTCCCAGGTGCTAAGACTACAGCTGAGATCCACTGCACCCAGCCCACTTTATTGACTTTCTATTAGGAGATCTTAATAACAGCTTTTGGAGCTGAAAGAAACTATTAAAATCCCAGACCACAACCTTCTAAAATTACATATGAAGAAACTAAGGTTCAGAGAATCCCTAAATTAAAGACGGTTCAGGCTGGGCGCCTGTAGCTCAAGCAGCTAAGGCGCCAGCCACATATACCAGAGCTGGCGAGTTCGATTCCAGCCCAGGCCTGCCAAACAACAATGACAACTGAAATCAAAAAATAGTTGGGTGCTATGGCAGGTGCCTGTAGTCTCAGCTACTTGGGAGGCTGAGGCAAGAGAATTGCTTAAGCCCAGGAGTTAGAGGTTGCTGTTAGCTGTGATTCCACAGCACTCTACCCAGGGCGACAGCTTGAGGCTCTTTCTCAAAAAAAAAAAAAAAAAAGAAGACAGTTCTTGCTCAGCACCCATAGCACAGGGGTTAGGGCGCTGGCCATGTACACCAGGCTGGTGGGATGGAACCCAGACCCGGCCAGCTAAGCAACAATGACAACGGCAACAGAAAAATAGCCAAGCATTGTGGCAGGCGCCTGTAGTCCCAGCTACTTGGGAGGGTGAGGCAAGAGAATCGCTGAAGCTCAAGAGTTTGAGGTTGTTGTGAGCTGTGATGTAACAGCACTCTACCTAGGGTGACATAGTGAGACTTGGTCTCAAAATAAATAAATAAATAAATAAAAATAAAGATAGTTCAAAAACTTACAGTCTGTCCCCTAGTTAAATGTTTTTCCATTTTATTATTGAAAATAGGGAGGAAAATGGAAAAATAAGGTAAAGTGAAATGAATTATCTTTGCTAACTGTCCTCTTCCTGTCCTTTGATATAGATAACTAAATCAGCTGAGATTAA
The DNA here is from genome assembly GCA_963574355.1 of Loris lydekkerianus. Taxonomy (NCBI): domain Eukaryota; kingdom Metazoa; phylum Chordata; class Mammalia; order Primates; family Lorisidae; genus Loris; species Loris lydekkerianus. The sequence continues at coordinate 53,003 of CAUYPK010154496.1, read as the reverse complement.
CTCCTGCAAGCAATCATAATAAGTAAAGTATAGGTCAACAGAGAATTCAACAACTCAGCCCTCAGGTTTCCAGGACCAACCACTGAATGAACATCTGTAACAAAATCTGTAAAGTTTGCTTACACTAGAAATTGTCAGAGGCATGTTGAAATCCTTGCCACCTTGCAGCCGGAAACCCCAAGGAGCTGGGCCAACCAAGGACACGCTGTAGTTGCTCATGATTCTAATGGCTCAAAGTCCAAGGCCAGAAGATGAAAGACACTGTGAAAAAAATTAGAAGGTCAAAAAATCTTTACCTGAAATCCTACTACATATTTAAAAGCATTTAATATAAAGCCAATTATGTTTAATATTTTGTTTGGGGGGGGTGAAAGGATGTAGAGAAGTCCTTTATTAATTTCACTCTAAGAAGGGGAATCTATGAGCTAATACAATTCTTACACTCATGCCAATTTTCAGTTTAAAGATTCCATATGAGAATATGTTTCTGCCTGTGGGGTACAATGTCAGCAGCCTCCAATGTCTTCCCCCCCGGGGAGAAGAACTTAAAATATATATTTTATGTATTTTTTTTAAAAAAGAATATATTTCTAGACAAGACACTTGATGAGTTTTATAACTTACTACCATCCAATTTTGTGGCTTCTTACATTCAAACTTTAACCAAAGTACTTTACAACACTTGATTAATGTATATAAGAGAAAACGCTTCCTGTATCTTAGAAGAGGCTTTGGGAGGCTCCCTTCTATTGTGAATCACAGCCAAAATGAAGCCCCCTTGTACATGTATGAATAAAAGTCTATAGTAAATTAAAAAAAAAAAAAAACATGTTATTACAGGTTGAATTCAAAATCATTTTTTTTCCTCCCTTCACATATTCTTTTGTTCATAGTTGGCAAGAGTCTTCCAAATTTCTTTTACTTAAATTCTACATTACTCTTACATAGAAAAGGGACTGTGAATCAGCAGGCTTTCATTCATCCTTTCCAAATATTAAATTCTTTCTGAGAAATTTGTTTTGTCTTGTTTTTTGAGATGGGGGTCTCACTCTGTTGCCCAAGCTGGTCTCTAACTCCTGGGTTTAGGAGTTCTCCCCCAGCCCCTGCCTCACCCTCCTAAGTAACACTGCACCAGCAATAAGTTATTTTTTAATGCACAAAACTATTCTTTCTAATAATGAACTGCAACTCATATTTTCTCTTATAAGGATAAAATGTTTTCCATAGTTGAAGTATTATCTACTTGTCCTTCAGATAGGCAATGATAGACAATACTCTGGTGCAGTGATATTTTAGTCAGAGTCTGTTTTTTGTTTTATACACACACCTCATCAGCCAAAGAAGAGAGTAGGTATTTATCACCCACTGAAGGAGATGATGACTAAATGTGGTATAAGAGCAAGGTTAAGGCATGAAACTGAACTGGCACTCTGGAAAAGAACCAATACTTCAGTACTTTCTTTTTTCTGTTTTACTGTTAAGTGTGCTCACTTTCACTCTCATGGTAGTACTTTCATGTAACTTTTTGAAAAAAGCAAAGAAGTCTAACTTGGAATTTACTGATTGTTACAGTGGCAGGAGAGACTGGGAAGAATGGATTTTTTAATAGCGTAATACTAAGGAACAGAATAGTTCCTTCTTTAAAAAATATTAAAAATATAACAGATTATTTTTTTTTTATTGTTGAAAGCATTGAGGGCACAAAGAACCAGGTTATACTGATTGCATTTGTTAAGTAAAGTCCCACTTATAATTGTGTCCTGTCCCCAAGAGATGTGTCACACCCCATGACCTCCTACACCCTCTCCCTCTATCCCTCTCCCTATACCCTCCTTCCCCACACCCCACCATGTACCAGGATAACAGATATATAATTCTTTTTTTTTTTTTTTTCAGATGTTTCTTAAAACATACTTCCTTGGAAAATCTGAGCTGTGGAACAAAATCATCACCTTATATTACCCATCTTAAATATTTTTTTCATTTTTATTCAACCATTCAAAATTTCTATCCCATTGCACCAAATATGAATTTGCTATGAGTGGCAGATGTAGATATTCATACCACTGGGTATATTATAGCAGATTCCTTCTCCTCATAAAGCAAAAATGAGGTAAAGCCTAGTTCTTAAAAAATAAATACATCAGTATGTATGCATCGCATCTATCGCATCTATCTAGAAATCAAATGCACTTTTCTACTGGTGTGGCAGTACTCTGAACCACTAGGCAGTAACATATTACTTCATACTGAAGTTAACAGTCACAGGGCACTAAAAAACACCCGAAGGCCACACCAGAAATCAAAATTGCATATAGGTGAGAAAAATAGTGGAGAGCTAATGAGGATCCACACACAATTTCCCTGTTTTCCCACTTCAAACCGAAAAGATTTTCATAAAACTAGTAGGGAAAAACTGTCTTGATATTGGCTCACAATACAAATCAGAAGTATATAAAGCCAATAGATACACCTCACAGGGAGCCTGCCCAACTTTGTTAATCTTTAACTTGTCTCAGGGGAAGATTGTGAAAGTTGGGCTCAACTTCCTTTGGCTCTGCTCTTCCCTACAAGAAAATGCATTTCACATATGCATCAACCCACGTATAAATGCAACTTCCCTTTTAGGAGGACTCTTTCCTGACTTCTCCCATTTGTGATTAAAATTTCTGGCACTGCCAAGGTCAGAACCACACTGCAAAACCACTGTCATTTTATTTCTAGTCAGTGTTGGTTCATTTCTACATTCCCTGGCTAGCTTCATTTTGGAATTCATTTGCCTTAAAACATTGTGTGCCCTAAGCAATGGCAACATTTTCACTGGCCTCTTCCAGGTCTCCTCCATCTAGTTACCAGTGCCCCTTCCTAAAATACCAAGCAGACAGGAAACAGTTGCCCACTCTGCTTTCAAACACGTAGAAAATATTAGAATTTCTGTACAGTCATGGACTTTTAGGGGAAACTTAAAACAATGTCTTTGCTCTAGCACTGGGCAAGGAGAGTGACAAGAGGAGCCTGAAATTAAAGAGAAATACTGGGTCCTGGAATCCTCCCCCCCAATACCACCACCACTGCGAGACAATGGAGGGAGAGCTGAAGAACTTAAGGCGCAGACACAGGATGAAAGCGCCGACGAGACGGTTTTCCAGGAGAGGCTCACGCCTAGTCCTTTGCCAAATAAGGCTCCCGAGCGCGCAGTTTCCGTGGCAGGCGGGCTCCGACGTCCTCACCGTCAGGAAGGCGGACTTGGGATAGGATCTGGCGAGCACACCCGAGACCTGCCCTGCCCAGCGCAGCCACGAATTTTCTTTCCAAGCTCTGCCCGTGTCCACACGCCCTTCCTTTTTCCACTTACTGTCAAACCCACAAGAGGCACAGCTTTCCAAAACCCCCCAAAGTAACTTAAGTATTAATAAATCTGGTGTTCAGGACAAATTTTTTTTTAAACGAGCTTTACTTCTGGACGCACAGTTTTCCCCAGTCATTAAATAAATGCTTCTAAGTAGTCTGAAAGCGAAGAAAATAATACGTCGCCTTTCGCGTGCACTCCCGCTGCCTCCCCCATCAGCCCCGAGGGGCTGGCGCCCTACGTGGGTGGACGCGGACGCCTCCGCGAGTGCCCCGCGACGCCGGCGGCCGGGAGGGTCGCAGCCTGGCCCGAGAACCCGTCCGCGCCACCCCGGCACCCGCTCGCGCGACCCTGCCCCGAGGGCGCTTGTCCCCGCCGGCCCGGGCTGCGGCGACCTGCGGCGCTGCCCTCTCCCGACCGCTCCTCTCTCCCTCAGCGTGGCTCTCCCACCTCCGCCGCTCAGCGCCCGGAAAGCACCTGAGGCGCCACTACGGCGCGGGGAGCGCCCCCTCCTCCTCCTCGGCTGGGTTTCTCTCCGTGCGCTCTGCGCACCGCGACTGCTTCTTTCCCGCCTCCCGGCCGGAGGCCACTCACCTCGGGTCCGGCGCTGCGTTACCTCCGCCTCAAGAGGAGCGCTGACAAGTGACTCGCGGTGCGTGCGCCGTCCCCACCGCCCGCGGGAACTTCCGCCTCCTGGCGCCCCCCCTGGCCCCACCCCCGGTCCCGCCCCGCCCCGCTCCCGACCACGCCCCCGGGCCCGCCCCGCTCCGCTCCCGACCACGCCCCCGGGCAGGGCTGGGCGGCGGAGCGCTGGGGCTGGGAAGGCTGCGGAGCAGCCGAGCGCGCGGGCTTGCCGGGGCGGACTGGAGCTGCCGCTGTGGAAAAACAATTGCGCTACCGAGTTTCGGTGGGAGTAGACTTAGGGGATTTCGAGCGATACCTGGCAAAGGTCTGACCCTGCGCCAGTGTGTTTTGTAGCGGGTGTATGTCTGTTTCCAGAAACTTGAATTGGCGAGCAGTTGCTCTGGCTAAAAATAGAAGGGGACTTTGGATAAATTCTTATGTATGCAAGTTCCGTGGCTACTGCCTGGTTTTCTGAAAGATCTTTCTTCCTAAGCTCTGAGAAGTGCAGCCCCTGAAGTTTGCTCGTCTGGGAAGGTGAAAATCTGTAAATCTTCTATGTAGGAGTTAACCCTGTCATCACACCAGAAGACAGTGATAGAAAACAGCAGCCAAAAGTGGTTTAGCCTCTACGTCCTCAGCTTATTTTTAATTTGTAATCAGTGCCCACTTTCCTGCCTCTAGGAGGTTGCTCGATTTAGCTTGAGGGATTTATTCACCAACAAACATGAATAATGTTCAGTGAACTAACGGAAAGTAATTCGTTGACTCTTTTACCTTGTGAGTTGGCTTATAAAATGTGAAAAGACAATTCTTAAGCAAGGGTATATAAAGCAAGGATGCACTTCATGAGGTTTAGGAACCCCTGCCCCAAGTGCAAGCAGAATTCTAGAGAAGACGGTGCAAAGCTGCTTTGCCCAAAACGGTAGCCACAGACACCTGTGGCTGATAAACAGTTCAAATGTGCCTCCTGTAACTGACGCACAAATTTTTTTGTTTTATGTGGTATATAATTTTAAATTTAAAACTGAAGCAGAAAACATTTCTATTAAACACAATTTTGTCTGGGCAGGACAACATTTCCCTCTACTGTTGAAAGTTTAGTGCCCAATAGAGATTTAAACTGCACACTAGATTTTGAAGACTTAGTATAAAAAAATTATCTCATTTTATATCGATTATGAAATTATGACAGTTTTATTTGGTTAAATAAAATACATGATGATTAAAATTAATTTCACCTGTTTTTTTCAATGTGGCTAGTAGGGGATTAAAAAAATACATTTGTGGCTCACAGTATAGCTTCATTGTATGGTACTGGTCCATAGCTTTCATCACATTTTCTAAAAGAGATTCTGTGGGACAGGGTTTCCTAGCATGAGAGGTGGTTTACAGAATGCTTTAATACAGGTTACCATGTTTGATATCTCACCTCAAAATAAAATAAATAAATAATAGGTACCATTTATAAGTGGTGTGGTAATTCTTACAAATAACTTCATAAGATGAATGTCATCTCCATCTACAGATAGGAAAGGGGTTACTAGCTAGTGCAGCTAGTACAGTTCCACAGGGCCATGGCTCAAGCGATCCTATGAGAGTCCCATCTCGGCACCTCCTCATCGATTTGCTGCTAATACAGTTAAATTGAGCCTGGATCAACAGAGATTCATTAAAGACATCAGGAGCCCAGATAGTCTGGGGAGGTATCACTAAGGGATAAGCATCTAGAGGTGATGAGGAAGGGTTGAGTGAGTAGACTGTTACTTACCTATGCAAGTTCAATTTTAGTCCACAGTTGCTAGTCTGCCTCTAAACCTCCTCCTACTGCAGTTTAAAACCTAGAGTATAAAATAAACAAACCAAATGAAGTTATCTTGCACACACTGGTATTTATCCAAATTATCTTGCATAGGCTGATATTCATCCTCTAAAGGCCCACTTGCACTTCAATGACACAAACATCCCACAGCTGGGCCCCCAGAAGCCGCCTTTTTAACAAACATTCCCTCCCTTGCCCCTGGTTAATTATTAAACTATAACACTTAAAAACTACTTTCCTAAAAATAGCCCTATAACCCCAATCTGCTGTGTACTGTGCTGAGGTGAAAACCATGCCTCCCAGATAGAAGCACCTTATCTCACTTTTGTCATTACTTAAAGAGATGTTAATTATAAATAACCTGTGAGATTAACCTGAAGAACAGTGATAATATAGATATAAAACACAGCAAAGCAAACTTGGCACTGAGTAGGTATTACGTAAATGGTAGCCATATCAAACTTTCCTAACCAATTGACTGGATTTATTTATGTACGGTAAAAGACAGAGAACTTCAATGTTCATTATACATGTACTATGTTCTTGGCACTTTATGTACATTGTTTCATTTAATTCTTACGATCATATAAAGTAGAAAGAAATAGAAACTGAAAAATGAAGAAATTTAACCATGGGCACACAACTAATCAGCGATAGTAGCAGAATAAAGGTCTGAGTCACAAAATCATGTTCTTTTCATCACAACACACCACCTCTTGGTAAATTCAGTAAGCCATTCAGCTTAAAGATCACAGAAAGAAGATGGGAAGCTATGTAAATAAGCACTGCTGAGGGCCATGGAGGTGCTAGCTGCCCCAACTTATGGATAAAATAAATGCTGAGTTATTTGTAGATGAGGGGGAATGAAACTCCTGGACCACTTCTGGCAGGACATTTGCCTTAACTCATTTTTATTTTATTTTATCTTATTTTATTTATTGTTGGAGATTCATTGAGGGTACAAGAAACCAGGTCACACTGATTGCTTTTGTTAGGTAAAGTCCCTCTTATAATTGTGTCTTGTCCCCCAAAAGTGTGTCACACCACTTAACTCATGTTATAATGAACTGCCACTAAGCCATTCTGGCTCTCCTTCTCCATCTCCCCTGCAACTAACATTTATGAAATGGTTGGCCATGGTTTGAAGGACAATCTGTGACTTCAGACTAGCAGAGCAAGAAGAAACTGATCCATTGGGGAAATCAAACCTGTGTCCTTGGCCTCACTAAGTCTACAGGGCCAAGGAATGAAGTCACTGACTACAAAGGTAACCGTATTAAAAGCTTCATTTTATCACAACCAGGGAAAAGGCTAAAGTAGGAAAAAAGAAAGGAGATCAAAAGATTAACTGATTTAGCAGGAAGAGTTTCTAAGAATATTCCATCCAAACGCAGTATTTGCCTAAGCGTATAAATGTTTGCTCTAACATTTTATTATCCAGTGTATGTCTCAGAACCTCTTGCAGCACTTCCAAAATAACAGAAACTTTTAATTGCAAGATGGCATAGCTGTGAGGAGTTTTTACAGTTGTACCCAATAAACTATAAAGGGCCACTCTTTAAAACAGTCCCATATTACTTTAAGTCAATTTATCTTTTTGTGTGTGGGGAGACAGAGTCTCACTTTATGGCCCTTTGGTAGAGGGCCCTGGCATCACACAGCTCACAGAAACCTCCAGCTCCTGAGCTTAAGCGATTCTCTTGCCTCAGCCTCCCGAGTAGCTGGGACTACAGGCGCTCGCCATAACACCCGGCTATTTTTTTTGTTGTTGTTGTTGCAGTTTGGCCGGGGCTGGGTTTGAACCCGCCACCCTCGGCATATGGGGCCAGCACCCTACTCACTGAGCCACAGGCGCTGCCCTATTTTTTAAGCCCTAATACTGAAAGGTAAATAAGCCACTCAGTGTTACGAGTAGTTAATGTTTAAAATCTAGAATGGAGAGGAAGGGTTAGCTATCCCAATACCCAAAGAAACGTTTGGTAATCTAACGTTAGTCACATTCTAATTAGGGAATCCTGGAAGAAGGACAGAACTAAACAGGTGTGGAGAGAGAGGAACAAAGGAATATGGATGAGAAAAGACTACTAGCAGATCTATCCGGCTGAGGAAACTGAGCAAATGTGTACCAGAGGAAGGAGGCAAAGTTTAAACTAGCATCAGGGATTCAAGTCTAGGTTTTGGGCATGCCATTAATAGCTGATATTGAAGGAAGAGGAGCAAGTGTTGATGGAACTATGCATTTCACTGGAAGTTTCTAGGAAGCAAAAACAATTCATAAATTTAGCCATATGTATATCATGGAGTATTATTTAGCCTTTAAAAAGGATGGAAATTTTGCATCTTTTGTAATAAACTGAACAGATTTGGAGAACATTCTCCTAAGAACGGAAAAACAAGCATCACATCTACTCAGTACTAAATTGAAACTAGTGGATTAACAACTACTTGCTCACATGAGAGAAAAAATTAAATTCAAGTGGGGGTTGGGTAAGTTCTCATCCAACAGGTATTTTGTGTGAATATATGGCACACTCCCTGGGAGAAAAACATAACTGCAACTCAGACTTTAACCTTACAAAAGCAAACTGTGTAACCTAATCATATTTACTCTCATATTAATCTGAGATTTTTTTAAAAAAAGCCAGTTGGCAAGTAGAGGGTATGAATAGGTAGTATAGATAGGAAGGGCCCTGAAAAAAGTACCAGGAAGTTCCATGCAACATCGATGTTTCAGAAAGGGAGAAGTAGTCCTCGTAATAAGATCAAGGTTTAGCCAGTTTGATGTTTTATTCAGATTAAGTCCATTTGTTGGAGAGTCTGGGCGGTAGCTGCTAAAATTGAGAATATGGGAGAGTAATTTTGGAAATGAGAAATAAAAAATGAGTCAATAATTGAAAAAGTTTAGTATGTGAAGATGTTACAGTAGTCCTTATTTATCTGTGAGGGACAGAAAGGGGACAGCAAGCCCTGCCATGGATGACTGAAACCAGAATAGTACTGAATCCCATGCACAAATGTCTTTCTCTTTCTTCACAGCTTCATGGATCGAAGACTCATTCTTACCACAGATCTTAGTAACCTCAGAATATGATTTTTTTTTACTATCCTTATTAAGTGGGAAACTTTCACCTTTTCAAATGAAGAAAGCAATTTATAGCTTCTCTAGCTTATCTGAGCTATAAAATAAGGGTTATTTGCACCCAAGCACTGTGATACTGCCACAGTTGATCTGATAACTGAGACGGCTACTAAGTGACCAAGGGTGTGTCGCTTTGACCACTCGGATAGGCTAGACGAGGTGCTAATTCATGTCCTGGGTGGGAAGGAATAGGATGATACCCAGAATAGCACACAACTTAAAATTTACAAATTGTTTATTTCTGGAGTTTTCCATTAAAATTTTTGGACTGTCGTGACCTCAGATAACTGAAATCTCAGACATCAGTAAAGGGGACTATAGTATTTTAAGAAAGTCAAGAAAGTAAGAAATGGGCCTGGAGCCGAGCTTCCCAGTTAGTTGGTTGTGCTGAGAAACCAGTCTTCTTTACCAGGGAGGTTGGAAACCTCATCCATTGTCCCTGTTTCCAAATTTGCCTTGATGTAAAAAGTAGAGGAGCACTGAACTAGGCAACCAAAAACAGATAAATAAAAAGATTGTTAGTGTTTCATACACTCATCATCATGTTTTGCACATTCCTATTAATGAGTTAAAGAAAATGTGGGGGTGGGGAGGGGAACATTTGAAACGCTTTCTGTGAGAGTGCTTACTTAGAAAAATCTGACATATAAAAGGCGGTAAAGCATTTTTGGAGAAGACACCCTGCCCATATCACTATACAGAGTCCCTTACTAAATTATTTTTGATTAAACACATTTGAGTGTACTATCTGTTTCCTCTCAGGACCCTACTGACACAGTACAGATGAATCTTTCAACCGTAATCTTTCAACCGTTGATGAATCAACGCTTTGGCATATATCACTAAAATGCTGGGCACTCTGCTTTGGTGAGTGTCTACTATGCCCCACACTCCACTAAATAAAGTGGTATTAAAAGCAAATTCATTTTTTTAGAAAAATGTTTAAATTTTTGCTTTGGTTTTTTTTTTAATTGACGAATTTTTAAATTAAGACATTTTTTAACGCTTTGAAGCATTTCCATTAGATTAAAGTGGTAAGGTAAAGCCCCCTACTACATAGAATCTGGAAATTGTTTAAAAAGTCTTTTTTTTTTTTTTACATTATCGACTTTCTAACTAATAAAAGAGCCGGTAACAATTGTGACTCAACTGAATCACAAATAAAATACCTAATATTCTAGAGCAGTGGTTCTCAACCTTCCTAATGGCGCAACCCTCTAACAGTTCCTCATGTTGTGGTGACCCCCAACCATAAAATTATTTTGTTGCTACTTCATAACTGTAATTTTGTTACTGTTATGAATCGTAATGTAAATATCTGATATGCAGGATGTATTTTCATTGTTACAAAGGGGTCTCGACCCACCAGTTGAGAACCGCTGTTCTAGACCTTCTCTATGTTTAAATAGGAAAGCATATATATCACACACACACACTAGTTGTCTTTGGGAGATGGGATTATTATGAAGCCATTAATTTTTCACTATATGATTCTCTGTATTTTATATCTAGAATATGTATTTTATATGTACTGACAATAAAATGACACAGTATTTTTAAAAACTACATGGAGTAAATTCATCATTATAATATAAACTTATATTTGTCTCAAATTAATTATAAATCAACTGGCTTTTAAATCTCAATTTCTTTAGTTACGGCATTTGTTCTAAACCACTGGTCTCATCTCTGGTGACTTAATAGTCTTTCACACATCTGGGTTTAGAATTTCTCATGCTTCTCCATACATCTTTTTATCAATGGTGTAGTTATGAGGACATAATTATTAACAAGGCAAAATAAGCTCTTAAGTGGTATATTAGACTGGAAAGACCTTGGGGAAGTCTAATGTCAGTATCCTTTATTTACAGTAAAGATTGTGCTTCTTCTAACTGTTTTTTAAATTCACTTACATAGGCTCAGCACTTGTAGCTTAGTGGCTGGGATGCTAGCCACATACACCAGGGCTGGTGGGTCCAAACTGGGCCGGGCCTGCTAAACAACAATGACAACTATAACAACAAAATAGCCGGGCGTTATGGCGGATGCTGTAGTCCCAGCTACTTGGGAGGCTGAGGCAAGAAAATCGTTTAAGCCCAACCAAAGTTTGTGAGCTGTGACCCCATGGCACTCTACTGAGGGGCAACATAACAAAACTTGGCTTAAAAAAAAAAATTCATTTACATACTCTGAGAAAAGCAAGGAAACTAATATTTTGGTTGGAAGATACCCACACATATCGTTACAGTGGAATGCATTAGGGCATGTCATTCCTAGCCAAAACGTATCAGTTGTAAGGATGTAGTACTAAGAGTGATAAATCAGTTCATGAAAAATCTGATTAAAGCATAGAATTGTTCTTAAGATAAGGAATAATATGAGAAAATGAAAGTGGTCCAATAATGCATACCGAAATTAGACTTAATTCCACTGATAGCTTCTAATTTATATCACATCAAATTCTGCCAGTCTGTGTAATATACATACACCTATTGGCATTTAATTTCACAAAATTAATTCTGGGAAATTTCTTAAAGCCACTTTCTCAGAGCTGTGAAAACATTAACTGATAAAGAAAGTAAGGAAGACTTTTTTTAAAATTCTGAAATATGAAACCGGAATCTATAAATATTTTTTATGATCTGATTATTCCACATGACAAAATATTTTCTAAACTATATTCCAGCCAAAGTATGTTCCCTGCTTCTCAGAATTTAAGAGCATTAACAAAATAACTGCAGTTTTGCTGTGTAGAAATAACAAAATCTATCCATTTTTTAGTTAAATATTACTTTATACATGAATGCTTACATTTTAAAATTCACGGAAAGAGTCTGGATAGAAATGTTATCAGTGGTTGCTTCTGGGTTGTAAAACAGTAAACTTTTATTCTACTTCTATTTTCTGTTATTTTCAAATTTTCCATTAAAAATATTTTGCTTTTATAATAAACTGAAAAGTAGGAATAGCATTATTAGTACATACATGTATGAAGACACAGGACATTGTCAAAGACACACGCATGGGTTATATACATTGGTGTATATATATAATGAATATGTTTGAAACAAATTAAAATTTTGAATAATAACCATCACTTATTACACTTAATAATACCTAAATACTCTTCTGAATCCCTCATACATATTAACTTATTTCACCCTCATGGCACTCCTATTAGCTAAATAAGAAATGAAGTCACAGCAGCATTAATACAGTATGCCTTGCTCATGGTTATACAGCTATGGATATGCATAGCCAAGTTCTAAACACAGGCAATCTGACTACTTCTACTTAACTAAAATATGTGGCTACTTTTACAGAATATGTTATGGAAGTTTTCATCTTCTGGAAATTTCTTTTATTTAGGTTTGATTCCACCCAATATGGTTCTGATTTAAGATCATAAATTTCCTTGATGATTTTTATACTTTTCATAAATGATGCAGATTATTAGATCAACTGCAATAAGATAAAAAGACTGATTATTTTAAAAGTCATTTTAGGATTGAGACATAAATCTCAAAATTTGATTATAAGAAATATTTTTCTTTCTTTCTTTCTTTCTTTCTTTTTTTTTTTTTTTTTTGACACAGAGCCTCAAGCTGTCGCCCCGGGTAGAGTGCTGTGGCATCACAGCTCACAGCAACCTCCAACTCCTGGGCTCAAGCAATTCTCTTGCCTCAGCCTCCCAAGTAGCTGGGACTACAGGTGCCTGCCACAATACCCAGCTATTTTTTGGTTGCCCCCATCATTGTTGTTTGGGAGGCCCAGGCTGGATTCGAACCCGCAAGCTCAGGTGTATGTGACTAGCGCCTTAGCTGTTTGAGCCACAGTGCCAAGCCAGAAATATTTTTCTTTAAACATTTGAAGCTAAAAACCATTACTTCTGTTAAGATTCATAGCCTTCACCCCAGAAATGAGTCCCTTGATAATAATAACCTATTTTCCAGTATGTGAAAAAGAGTTTAAAAAAATCAAATTAAAATCTTACACAATGTTTAATTTTTCTTTGTGAATTTTTTCTAGGAAAGAAAATATGGGAGCATATATGTGGTTGTTCCATTAATACTAGTCAAATATCCAAATTAAATCCGAAAAATAAAACATTCACAATTAATTCATGTTAAATGTTTTAATTATGTACTTTAATTTTATTTTTTAACTTAACCCACATACCTGACGTAAACACACCTTAATCCTAATAGAACATTCTTTATCAAAGTTATGTTAAATGTTAAAAAATAATTTTGATAACTTTTTTTTGAGACAAAGTCTCACTTTATTGCCCTTAGTAGAGTGCTGCGACATCACAGCTCACAGCATCCTTCAACTCCTGGGCTTAGGTGATTCTCTTGCCCCAGCCTCCCGAGTATATGGTAGGACTATAGGCGCCCACCACAACGCCTGGCTATTTTTTTGTCGCAGTTTGGCCAGGGCTGGTTTCAAACCCACCCCCTCAGTATATGGGGCCAGCACCCTACCCACTGAGTCACAGGTGCCGTCCAATTTTGATAACTTTTTTTTTTTTTTTGCAGTTTTGGCCTAGGCTGGGTTTGAACCTGCCACCTCCGGCACATGGGGCCAACGCCCCACTCCTTTGAGCCACAGGAGCCGCCCCATCAATTTTGATAACTTTTTTAACAAACACCCTGATCACACTAGTTAAAGCAATACAATAAAAGTACTGTGAAAAATATAGGTAAAATATATATATTTTCCAAATGAATATTAATTATCTTTTACGATGAAATGCATTAGGGGTGATAAATTCTTTATGTAGGATTTAATCTTCAGGAGAAAACTTTAAAGACAAATTCTTGTGCTCTTGTTATATGTGCATATTTCATACAGTTTTATAATATTTATAAATTATATTATGTTAATATTCTTTAAATTTATTTAGAAATTTACATGGTTAAATTTATGTATACGATGACCATTAAATCAGTGTGGTATAATCTCAGAATTTAGAATCAGCAACACTGAAGTGTTTCTGGCCCCCAAATAGAAACATATATAAATTTTGAATAAGAGATCCCTTTGGCATACAAAAGGATGGAGATACAGGTGTTCAAGAAGGTTCTAGTTCTTCCATCAAGAAGGTAAAAACATTGCCTAGGAAAAGCCAAAATCCTTTAAATTTCATAAATATTTCAATTTCATCAGCAAAGATTAGCAAGTACCAGTCCTTCCAAGAAAAGAAAAGAGTTGGTTGTTACAACTTGAGCCAAAGTATCAACTGTTATACACAGATCCAAATATAGTTCCTTCTGGCAAAGAAACAGAACAGAGCCAGAGGCAGAGCTGGTGGACACCTGATAGCCCTGCCCAAGTAACTTGAGCTAAAGCTGTGCTTGTTGTGGAGACAACTACGCTGAAAATCCAGGCAGAGAACAAATCACATTACCACAGTTTTAGAAAGTTCTTTGAAGATAGATTTTAAATCTCCTGTTGTTATCTTTCTTTTTGGTTTTACTTTTTATTATGGAATTTTAAAAAATATACAAAATAGAAAGAATCATGTCATGAATATTCAATGTATTTATTACCCAGCCTCAACAATTGCCATCATTAATCCAGTTTAAAACAAATGGCATACATAGTTTTAAACAAAGACAAATACTACACATGACAAGATTTGATAAACTATTTTTCAAGTTAAATGAAGAAATGTGAGTTTTAGTTCATCCGTGTTTCAGATAAAGAGTTGGTAAAAAGAAAATGTGTGGTAATTTTCTTTTCTTTTTTTCAAAATTGAAACTCTCGAGGCAAATAAATCTCTGTGAGGGCTCATCAATTTAAAAAGGAAGATGTTCATTTAATGAAAAGACTCATTAATGTTAGTAATAAAGCTTGTTAGAAGCTGATTTTTAAAAAATGAAAGTTTAGTTTCTCATTTTATACTAAGAGGATATTTATTTGTGAAGCAATCCGAATGTTCAGGTCCTTTTACTCCCAGAAAGGTCTCATGGAAAAATAATATTTAGGTTAGAAGATGGTTCAGCAAGTATAGAATCAGAGGAAAAAGAGGTGCATGAAGTTAAAGAGAAGCCTCATCCTGTTGAGGTGACCAGATTAACTCTTCCCTTGGAGGGCGATTACTTCAACCAGTGACTTAGCAGGTTCCCAACACACCTTCTCCAGGCCAGCGTCCAACAAGCACTAACAAGGGTTTAGTTTCAAATTCTCCCTTGTCGAAGTTCCTAATTTCTATTTCTTTCCATTGCCAAAATACTTCATTATGAAGACATACAATTTCTAATATTGTCGCTTACCTATATGAATTTCATTTTAAATTAATGTCTTCCAGGCCCCTTGCTGAAGTTTAGGCAGCAGGCTACCAAGCAGCTGTTGACCTGGGTGTGCTATCTGCCGTACCTCAGGTCATTTAGACTTGAAATACTGGCAAAACACAAATACAGATTGTTCCTGTTTTTCTAGATTTCAGAGAAAAGATCTCAGCTTTTTTTTTTTTCTGAGATGGTTAAAGATAGGCTAGCTTACAACCCAATTCCTATGGGATACCTTCCCAAAGAATTAAAGTTGTCCCATGGATTTTTGAATTGAACCCAGAAACAATTTTTAGTTCTCCTATTATTAAAACTTCTGTTTCATTAAGTCTGTCTCCTACTAAGCTGACCGAGGAGTAAATGAGACGTTTTAGTCAACAGAGCCAAAGATTTCCTGACTTCCTTCATTTGTTCTAAGTAGTTTCCTTTCTAACCCAACCCTACCCAATCCATAAGAATTCGGCTTGGTCAACCATCCTGTTGTAAGAAAGAAAAGATTTCTTTCCCCACTCATTACTAGGGTCAGGATTCAGGCACCTGTCACAAAAGACAGATGACTAAGAGAGAAGCACACAAATTTAAGTTTAATGTGATCCAAGAGCCTTCAGAAATGACCCACAGAAAAAGGGAAATGTGTATTTTCATGCTAACTTCAATGAAAAAATGCATCGTTGTAGAGAAATATAATAGGACATAAGATCTAATGGTAACAAAGTGGGAGAAAGTTAGCAATGCCTGTTTGTTCAGATTCTTTGTGTCCCTGTGTCTTCAGAGATAAGAACATTCCTTTCCTCTGGGTGTATGGAAGGCACCTCTCACAGGAATGCCTTATGGCTGACCCCCTTTGCAGGAAGTGGGGAGATTTCTTTTATGGACTGCTCAGGGGAGAATGGCCGGAGAAGGTCCCAGAGACCTTCTGCTTCTGCTGCTTTCTTAAATGCCGAGGCACCATATTTGGGTCAATGTAGCTTGAACCCCATCACTGTCTACAGAAACAAATTCGAAAAAATTAATTCCAACCAAAAGAATATCAGAGAGTCTGTTGTTATACCCTTATATATGGCCAACACATTTGAAAAGAGTAGTTTTTATTTCTATTCCCGCATTTGAAAAGAATAGGTTTTTCCTTGGCTCTTCTGTTCCAAGATGGCTGGCTAGAAGTCCACGTGGTGACAAAATGGTGAGGTGCTGAGGATTTCCTTGCTTTAGGATTTAGGGCTCACTGGCTCTCTCCATCCCCTCCAGTGACCTCCTGCCCTTCTGTCTTTATCATGGGGTAACCCAGCAAGAAGGCCCCTACCAGATGCAGTCTCTTGATCTTAGACTTTCCAGCCTCTGAGACCATGATCCAAATAAATTTTTGTTCATTGTAAATTACATGATCTCAGGTATTCTATTATAGCAGCACAAAATATCCTAAGCCAGCAATCTTCTATTTTTTTGTCCCTACAGATTTATTTTCCTATGTTTGTTTTCTTATCTCCATAATCACAACCATTATGGAGCAACCAGTAATTTCTTTGAAGAGCCCACCTACAAAGTGGTAATACAATATCAGAGCGTGGTATATGTAGCTTAGAGTAGCCTATATATTGACTATACATGCAACGCTTATCATTCTTTATACGTTTTCCCTTAAAAAAATTGTAAATATAAACATGTGAGTAGTAAGATAAGGATGCTACTGTCTTAGAAACAGAAACCTTACAAGTAGTACTGGCTGACATGAGGAATGAACCTTTGATGTTATTTGCTGGTAAGTCTGTTATTGAACTATGTTAGTTTAACAGCCAATTACAACTTTCAAGTGTTTTATTGCAATATATTTTTGCTCCGCTTATTTATTAGGGCCTTTAATTAATGATTGTGTTCTTGTGGGATGAATCAACAGAGAGGGAAAGGAAAATGAGTAAGGGAAAAGAATAGCACAGGAAAACAAAGGAGAAGAGACAAGAAACAAAAAGAAAGGGG
Organism: Loris lydekkerianus; assembly: GCA_963574355.1. Classification (NCBI taxonomy): domain Eukaryota; kingdom Metazoa; phylum Chordata; class Mammalia; order Primates; family Lorisidae; genus Loris; species Loris lydekkerianus. The sequence continues at coordinate 35,808 of CAUYPK010154496.1, read as the reverse complement.
ATGGGATGAGGAAAAGCAGATAGTTGCTTAAGAAGAAGAGCAAGATGGAGAAAGCAAAATTCTGAGAAAATGTGACTCTCTTAGTCGGATGATTCTTTCTGGCAACAGGATCCCAAGCACCACTGGGAAGGAAAAAAACTCCCATATAACGTAGGGTGGTTAATACTCAATTCCCATTATTTCCTGTTTAATATCAAGTTAACTTTTGCTCCTACTAGTCATTTGTTTCTGAACAGTTATTATTACCAAAAGCTATGAGTCTATCTATTCTACCTCTTTCTTTCTTTCCAATCTTAAGGTCATGGGACTTCTGGTCCTTGACTGTCATAAAGCTGGAAAAGAAAAACAAACAGAAGTCTGGGTGAAAGAAGAATGAGATTTCAGGAACTCTCTGACTTCCATGCTGTCACCTCCTGAGCTAACAGTGCTTCTCTACTAAACTTCTGTAACTCAAGGCTTTGTAAGTAATACCCTCTTTAACAAAAGAGGAAACTGTAGTTTCAATGCCTTTCATAAGGCTCCCCAGTGAATGAATAACTGTCAGAAATAGAACCCACGCCTCCTGACGTCTGATTGAGCGTTCTTTCCACTTCACAACGATGCCTGGAAATATAAACAAATAAAAATAAAAAAACTCTCCAAAGCAAATAAAACTGTATCCTTTTCCATGTTGTAAGTCACATCATAGAAGCCTAAAGTTTAGTGAGATTAATTTTTAAAATTCTAGCTTTTAAAACATACACCTGAATGTGTAACAAATTAATCCATGTTCATGTATTTCCCTAAAAGAATTTTCTTGATTTTTATATTGAATCTAACAACCCAATAATAAATCTCCTGCAATAATATTTTTGAGCTGTAAGGATCCTAGAACGTTTTCTTCTATTGCTTTTTTAAGTAAAAATGTCTTTAACTAACATGTTTGTATGTTTTTATCTACCTATACATTTGAATTACTTCACCATATTCTGTCAATGCCAACCCTGCAAATCTGTCTTGACATTAGACCTTAGAGAAGGCCTGTAATAGCCTTTTCTAACTCTTCAGAGGAAATTACCCACCTCCGCACACTATATTTACACCTTTATAGCACCTGCACTTTTTCTTCATAGCCCTTGTTGTGATAGTAATTATGTAGTAATTTGAGTAATTATTGCTTAATGTTACTCCTGCCTTTCAGACCATAAGCACCATGGAGGCAGAATTTGTCTTGTTCAATAATATATCCTCAGCACCTAGTACTGAGGGCACATAGTAGGTATTCATTACATATTTATTTAATAAGAACATATTTTTTGTTTCTCAATTTAACTACATAAATTTTTGCATGTCTGGCTTAAGAGGAATAACAATAATGACCCTCTTTACTGTGTATCTACTGTTTTACACACATATTCTTACAATAACCCAAATGAGATAGCTACAATCTTTATTCACATTTACAGATGAGAACATTGAAGTTTGGGAAGATAAAATAACTTGTCCAAGGCTGCCTGGCTCGTAGCTAGAGTTTGACCACTATAGAAATGTAAACATTTTTTAATTCAAGGAAAATATTATACTATTTTTTTTTTCAAAGAGTAATCTCTCCTTTTTTTTTTTTTATTTTCTTTTATTTATCAGGCCCAGACTGAGTTAAAACCCAACAATACCTGTGCACAAGGCCGGTGCTGCTCTAACCACTGAGCTACAGGCACCCAGCCAACAATATCTCCTGTCTTTTAATACTATGGAGGGGGGAGGATGGGAACCATTACTTTACCTAATACTCGTTCATTGTCAGATTATCCCACTTTCATTCCTGTGTAACAGATCCCAATTATAACACTATCTTAGTCCATTTTCCACTACTATAATGGAATACTTAAGACTAGGTCATTTATAATAAAAGGAAATTTATTAAGTTTATGGTCCTGGAGGCTGGGAATTCCAAGTTCAAGAGTTCCTATCTGGTGAGGGCCTCCTTGCTGATGCAAAGGTAAAGAGAGAACAAGCAAGACCAAGAGAGGGCATACCTTGCCTTCACAGCAAATCCACTGTCTCAGCAATGACTCCTTGATAATGACAGTAATCCATTCATGAGGATAGAGCCCTCGTGACTTAATCATGTCTTAAAGGTCCTGCTTCTCAACACCCACTGCCTTGGGGATTTAGTTTTCAAAACATGCTTTTTTGGGGGTAGACATTCAAACCATAGTAAGCTTTTTGGCTTTTATGTCTCTGGGTTACAGTAAAAGATTTCAAGCTCCTTATTCGCTTTTCCTACATAGGTATTTAAAATGGTTTCTGAATTTTCCATGGGTTCAAAGAGATACATGGTATTTCTGTTGTTCTTCCTAAGAATGCAAAAAAAAAAAAAAAAAAAAATGGATGAGGAAGTAATAATGGACAGTGAGGTCAAAAGGAGAGTGGAGGAGCCAGTGAGGAACCAAGGAGAGCACTATGTGGTTTGTTTTGGGGTTCTTTTTTTGAGACAGAGTCTCACTATGTTGCCCTCAGTAGAGTGCTATAGCGTTACAGCTCACAGCAACCTCAAACTCTTGGATTTAAGTGATTCTCTTGCCTCAGCCTCCCAAGTAGCTGGGTCTAAAGGCACCTGCCACAATGCTCAGCTATTGTTTGTTATAATTATCATTGTTGTTTAGCTGGCCCAGGCTAGATTCACACTATCTTTTTAAATAGTAATGTATCCTAAGGTATCCATATCTGTAATTTCTGCTCTAACTTTGGAACTTCAATATTCCCCCCTCAGGAAGATGATTCTGATATTATTTTTGAAAAACAGTTTGTAGGTCAAAACATTATCTTATTCCCATTTATTTTGAAATCAGTTTTGTTAGAAAATCCAACAGGTCTTTTATAAATATTTTATAAAAAATTCTTATTTTCTAACTGTAAGTACCTTTTTTGTTACCAATAATCCATCTTGGAAAGAGGTCTATCCCATATTCTTGATTTTTTATTATCATTTGGTTTTTTAATACTAAGATCTTCAGTTTTACATCATTCACCCTTTTTGATTTCTGGACTCTGTTTTAAGAGGTTAAGACTATTGGCTAAGTGCCTATAGTTTAGTGGCTAGGGCGCCAGCCATGTAGACCCAAGCTGGTGGGTTTGAATCCATCCCGGGCCTGCCAAACAACAATGACAACTAAAACCAAAAAAAAAAAAAAAAAAAAAAAAAAATAGCTAAGTGTTGTGGTGGGCACTTGTAGTCCCAGCTACTTGGGAGGCTGAGGCAAGAGAATCGCTTAAGCTCAAGAGTTCGAGGTTGCTGTGAGCCATGATGCTACGGCACTCTACCCAGGGTGACAGCTTGAGACTCTGTCTCAAAAAAGAAAAACAAAACAGAGGTTAAGACTATTAAGCAGGGTATTATATCATTGAACTATTATGCCATTTAATTAAATTTTTATGCCATTTCTGTGCACTGCATAGAAACATCACTCCTATTTTTCAGAAAATGCTAGAAACCAAGCTTGATTGATGAGCCTCTTATGGAAATTCTTTACATAGTTTAGTAATTAAGCGTTTTCGAGTAGAGCACAGGATAACTCTTCCCCTTAAAAGAATGCATGCTTCACAAGAATGAGAAGTTTTTGTAGGACTTAGAAGGGTAGCTGCCACAAAGTAGGCATCCAATAAATAAAAATCCAATAAATTTTCAATAAAAAAATCTTTGGATTGGATCACAATTTTTTTTATTGTTGTTGTTGCTGGATCGTAATTTTTTTTTTTTAAAGATAGGGTCTCACTCTGCTGCCTGGGCAGTGGTGTGATAACTGCCACTACAGCCTGAAACTCATGGGCTCAAGGAATCCTCTCACCTTAGCCTCTCAAGTAGCTGGGATTACAGGTGCATGCCATCAGGCCTGGCTAATTTTTTAAATTTTGTTGTAGAGATGGTATCTTGCTATGTTGCTTAGGCTGGTCTCCAACATCTGGGCTCAAGGGCTTCTCTCACCTCAGCCTTCCAGAGTGCTGGGATTACAGGCATGAGTCATGGCACCTGGCCTCATTCATTATTTAAAGTGATAATATTTTACTTCATTTATGAATATTTCCTTTTTGTTTTTGAATATACTTCACATATTTAATGAATACAATTTGATGAATCTGAACATATGTATATACCTGTGAAATCACCATCACATCAAGTTGATAGACATAACCAACACCTCCAAAAGTTTGAATGCTTTTGTTTTTTTCTTTTGTTGTTGTTACTGTTTTTGTGGTAAGAACACTTAACATGAGGTGTACCCTCTTAAGTTTTTTCTTTTTTTTATTATTAAATCATAGCTATGTACATTAATGCGATCATGGGGCACCATACACTGGTTTTATAGACCGTTTGACACATTTTCATCACAATGGTTAACATAGCCTCACTGGCATTTTCTTAGTTATTGTATTAAGACATTTATATTCTACACTTACTAAGTTTCACATGTACCCTTGTAAGATGCACCATTGGTGTAATCCCACCAATCACCACAGGTGTAATCCCACCAATCACCCTCCCTCTGCCCATCCTCCCCCCCTCCCCTCCCTCTCCCCCTTCCCCATATTCTTAGGTTATAACTGGGTTATAGCTTTCATACGAAGGCCATAAATTAGTTTCATAGTAGGGCTGAGTACATTGGATACTTTTTTCCTCCATTCCTGAGATACTTTACTAAGAAGAATATGTTCCAGCTCCATCCATGTAAACATGAAAGAGGTAAAGTCTCCATCTTTCTTTAAGGCTGCATAATATTCCATGGTGTACATATGCTACAATTCATTAATCCATTTGTGGATCGATGGGCACTTGGGCTTTTTCCATGACTTAGCAATTATGAATTGGACTGCAATAAACATTTTGGTACAAGTATCTTTGTTGTAATGTGATTTTTGGTCTTCTGAGTATATACCTAGTCCTCTTAAGTTTTCAATGCAAATATAGTCAATATTATTAACTATAAGCATGAAACTATTCAGTGTATCTTTAGAATCTGTTCATCTTATATAACTGAAACTTAATACCAATCAACTTTCCAGTTATTACCTCCCCCCAGATTTAAATAATAGCTGAATGGTAATTGGTTTATAAAATCAGTATAGTAAAATTACATTTAGTTACATAAGAAGGAAAGCCATTTTTATATTTTCCCACAGATCCTTAAATAGATAGGAAACAAATACAATCATGGATCAACAGATCCAAACTTTAGTCCTACAGACAAATTCCTTCTTTTGGGGCCTAAGAGTTCCAGGTGTCACTCACCACTTGATCTCTGTAAGTTGTGAAGTCCCTTGACAGGAGAGGAGCTATAGAATCTTATTTTGTTGTTGTTGTTGCAGTTTTTGGCCAGGGCCGGGTTTGAACACTCCACTTCTGGTATATGGGGCCGGCCCCCTACTCCTTGAGCCATAGGCACCGTCCAACTATAGAATCTTATTGAAAGAGAGGTTATGTGCTTCATAGAGGAAAAATAGCTCTGTATTTGGCCAAAGTTGAGATGTTTTTGGTATGGAATTTTTTCTGTTTTTCAAAATAACATTGCTAAGAATTTTTTCTTTATAACTCTATACTCCATTACTCACTAATTTTCCCTTTTATTTCCTTTCAAAGTATAAATAAATTATTAATGACAACTATATATATGTGGTAATAGAGATTCACAAGGATAAAAGCTTGTCTATATGTCCGGTTAATTTCATGGCAATTTCTAGCAGCTATAAAACAACATGATACAGAATCCCAGCATGACTGCAAGCACCACTTCAGAAATCAGAGAACATGGCATATAAAACAAAAGGGAATTGCAGCTCCATTCACAATTGCCAAGACGTGGAAGAAACCTAAAAGCCCGTTGACCTACGAATGGATTAACAAGCTGTGGCATATGTATACCATGGAGCACTATTCAGCCATAAGAAAAGATGGAGACTCCAACTTTTGCATTTGAAAGATGGAGTTGAAACACATTCTTCTTAGTACACTATCTCAAGATTGGGGAAAAAAATACATTGTACCCAATACTAATATAAAACCAATTTTTAAACAACTACACAGCCACATGAGTGATAAAACACACATAGAGGCTAGGAAAGGGGAGGGGAGAGAGGGAGAGAGGAAGGGGGAAGAGAGAGGGTGATTGGTTGTATCTCACCTACTGTGCACAATGTGGGGGTGTTCAGTGCACCCCCTGAGAGAAGAGCTCAGCTACAACTTCAGCTTTACCTTAAAAGTGAAAATTTGGGCTCAGTGCCCCGTAGCTCAGTGAATAAGGGCACTGGCCACATACACAGAGGGTGGCAGGTTGGAGCCTGGCCCAGGCCTCCTGACCAACAATGACAATTGGATCCCAAAATAGCCGGGTGTTGTGGCAGTCACGTGTAGTCCCAGGTATTTGGGCGGCTGAGGCAAGAGAATCACTTAAGCCCAAGAGTATGAGGTTGCTGTGAGCTGTGACATCACAGCACTCTACCAAGGGTGACATAGTGAGACCCTGTCTCAAAAAAAAAAAGGTGAAAATTTGTACCCTCATATTAATTTGAAATAAATACAAGGAAAGGAAATAGAATTTATTAAGTGTCGTGTTTAGCTCATGGGGAAGCCACTAGAGTTGTCATACAATCTCAGCAAGATCCCAGAACATTTTCTGGTTTAAGGAGCAGCCTGCATGGACCACAAAAGGAGGACGAAGGAGGATCAACGCAGATCTGCAAACTGACCTCACACCAAACAGGAGGACTGCAAAGGGGCACTAGAACTCACGTTCATGGAGTCCTAGTATTACATGATTGTTGACATAGGTCAACTGAAAAGTCTCCAAATGTAACAATATATCCAGAAGATATATCACTGGCATTTTTTAAAATTAGCCTTTAAGTCTATAATGAGTAAACTCTGTGGATTCTTATCTGTGTCACCTTTACTTCCTTCGAGTACAATTTTAGACACATTTCATTATGGTGCTTTTTTTTTTTTTTTTTTGAGACAGAGTCTCACTTTGTCATCCTCAGTGGAGTGCCACTTCATTACAGCTCACAGCAACCTCAAACTCTTGGGCTCAAGTGATTCTCTTGCCTCAGCCTCCCAAGTAGCTGGGACGACAGGTGCCTGCCACAACGCCCAGCTATTCTTTTTTTTTTTTTTTTTTTAAGAGACTGGGGTCTCGCTCTTGCTTAGCTGGCCTGGAACTCCTAAGCTCAGGCAATCCACCCACCTCTCCCTCCCAGGAGTGAGCCCAGCCTTCATTATGTCTTAAACTCAAGGCAAAAGTTTACAGCTTTGGTGTTTTCATTCTTGCTTTCCTAATGCTTTCATCTTGGGGGTCTCAAAATACTACGCATTGTACGCCAAGATGTGATTAGTAGATTAAATTACTACCGTATTTGAGAGTTATATTGTTTTCCTTGGTAAGTGAGAACCACTTGACCAGGTGAAATCTGCAAGCATTGTTCAAATCAACACTTTTTAAATTGATCTGAAGGCATACAGAGATTTTAACTAAAGTCCTAAATTCTTGTAAAATTGCCTACATTTCACTGGAAGCCATAAACAGAGTAAAAATTGTCCCTTGATTAATTTTCCCTTATAGCATGAAGAACATAAATAACTAACACTAATTAAGGGAAAAATTTCCTAGTATGATAGTAAGTAGTAATCTGACCAGATTACTAGTAACAACTTGCAGAATAAATGACGAGGCCAGAGTAATGGATTAAATTGTATATATGGTTGGGTGCAGTGGTTCACACCTGTAATTCCAGCAGTTTGGGAAGCTAAAGCAGGAGGATTGCTTGAGACCAGGAGTCTGAGACCATCCTGGGCAACATTGTGAGACTCTTTTCTCTAAAATAAATAAATAGCCAGGGTGGTACCACATTCTTATTAAAAAAAAAAAAGTTATATAGCCCTGGGAAAGAAGGCTAGGCTATCATAAAGGTACTTTTGAATCTCATTTCCCATTTGCTTAAGTTGGGGAATGTAAGAAGTGATTAAGGTTTCCTCTAAAAATTATATGGTATATTCTTGTAGATGGAAATAGTTTGAAACCATCTTTTAGCGATGCTGTCTCAAATTAAGAAAAGATCATCATCAACCTTGAGAGAACACAAGTAAACTCTCAGAGAACACAGTTCCACCCAGCAATTTAGAAAAGCTCTTTGAAGATGTTGTAGCTTTGGCAGTGTTCCAGGACCAACGGATCAGAGTGACCCAGCAGGCATAGAAGATTGGGGAAAGCCAGTGTGTGTCTGCAGCAAACGAATGTGTGGTTAACTCCACTGGGCCCAGCCTTCCACTGGGACTCAATTGTCAAGATTCCCTCAGAAGTGAGTTGTGTGTCTAAAAAGAAAATATCAAATAAATAAATGTCTCAAGTATACAAATATTGACATTATTTTCTTTAGTTTTTTTCTTTACCTCTTTTAAGCCAAAGTTTTTAGCACATCATTAATCACCCATTCCAATGTGTTAGATTGTTGCCAAAATTTTAAAAACCAGGAGGGATTTAGTTCAGTTATTTTTGGTTAGGTCTTTCTTTGCTCCTCTGATAAACAATAAATAGTTCCAGTTGTTATGTGCTTGGTGAACATCATAGGGTCTAGTAGGAACATGGGGAAATAAATGATAGGAAGCACCTCATTCGACTATTTAGATAGCTAAAGATTAATTCATTCATTCAAATATTTTTGAGCACCTGGTCTATGACAGGCACTGCTTTAGGAATGTGAGTATAGTGACTTAAAACATAGTCCACCCGCTCAGGAGAAGGTGGTAAGAGGATTGCTTGAGCCCAGGAAGAGTTCAAGTCCAGCCTAGAAAACCTAATGAGACAGTGTCTCTAAAAACAAATAAAAATTTTAAAGTCTATGCATTTGGTGAGTTAACATTTTGATGTGACTCAGAGGCAATAAAACACATGCCTACATTATTTTCAAGTGGTTATAAATGATAAATGCTATAAAAGCTGGTACAATCTGGGTGTGGTGGTTTATAATTATAATTCCAGTGCTTTGAGAGGCAGAGGTGGGAGAATGGCTTTAGCCCAGAAGTTTGAGACTAGCCTGAGCAACATAGTGAGACCCCTGTCTCCACAAAAAAAAAAAAAAAAAAATTATCCAGGTATGGTGGTGCTCACTTGTAGTCCCAGCTACTTGGGAGGCTAGGGCAGGAGAATTGCTTGAGCCCGGGAGTTGGAGGTTACAATGAGCTATGATCAGGCTGTATTCCAGCCCAAGTGACACAGTGACACCCTGTCTCAAAAAAGCAAAAACAAAAACGAAACTGATAAAGCAGGGAAAGGGGATGATGAATAAAGCTGTGACATGTTAAGGTGACATTTTAGAGCAATAGCTTTTCCAGGAGGTAACATTTAAACAGACTACTGAGTTATGGTACAGAAGAGTAAGCCACACAAATATCTGAGGAAAAGCATTTCAGATAGAATGAAAAGCAAAAACTAAAACTAAAAAATATCTTGAGGAGGCAATTCATTAAATTTATTTTTAGCATAGCAAGGAGGCACATTTTGCTAGAGCAAAATGAACGAGTGAAGAGAAGTTGGAAGTCAGAGAAAGCTATAAAAAACTCTGGGTTTCATGTTAATGTGTTGGAAAGTCATTGGAGGGTTTTTAACATGGGCAGGACATAATTTCGTAGACACAGACTTTAAAAGGTAAAAGTGGGAACAGGGAGAAGGGGTGGGACGGTGGCTTGAATCCAGGCATGGTAGTGGTAGATATGGTAAGAAGTTGTGGAATACTGCAAACATTTTAGCAGTGGATTTGAAAAGATTTATGAATGGCTTAAAAATGGAGTGTATGTTTTTAAAAGTAGGAAGAATCTGGAATGTTCCAACATTTTTGCCTTAAGCACATGAATATATAGATGCCGTTTACTGAGATGTAGCGAGCAGTCAAGGCAAACAGGAGAACAAAGATTTTAAAAGGGAAAATCAGAGTGATGCTTGATGATATAAATAGGTATCAAAATTATACATAAGAAATCTGAAAATCTTAGGTGCTACAGCACAAAGATCACATATATACAAAAGTCTGGAGACTTTAATATCACCTATATTTCTGGAAGGAAATAACATGGGCACTGGGAAGAGAGGCTTTCAGTTTTTGTTTTTATACATTTCTGTGCTTGTTCAAGTTTTTAAAATCCCATTTATATATTATTTTTATTAAAAATGTTTGCTATAGCAATAACAAGATAATGGGAATGAAGTAGTTAAATGAGAGATTCTATACAAGCAGGTAAAGAATGAAAAGTCAACCCGCATTTACCTGCTTAGAGGGTTTTTAAAACTGTCTACCCTCTAAATCCTTTAATGAGCCTTAGAAGCAGACAGGGGCATCTTCAGCTCCTCCTTCTAACATTATGTTTGGCATTAACATCAACTTTTTCCATCGTGTAAAGTTTGCTTTCTTTTCCCAGCTACGCCCTGCACTGCTCCACTTGTACTATGATATGTTCTGCCTTAGGCTCTAAAATGGTTTATATGCATCTATCTCAAAAGCATTTGTCATCTGTCCCTAATCCAGTGACTGCTTAAGACCAAAACCAGTTGGCCTCGATTAGCTAAATGAGGCCTGTTTGTTTGCTCTTTGGAACTAGGTAGCAAATACAAGGGTATTCCAACTTGCCATATTCCCTGATGCCTTCAACATGAAATCAGTTAGCAGACTGGCTCTGATGAAGTCACTCTTTCTGTTTAGATAAGAGAGTAGCCAAAGCTCTCAGGGACGTTTTAACAGACTCCTATAGAGAAGGGATTAGGGTCTCTATTAATATACTCGGTCCAGGGATTCCAGGAACATGGGGTATTCTACTGATTTTTCCCCTCTCACATTCTTCCAATGAGTTACCCTTCATCTCCCCACACTAGGGTCTTATTTCAAGGGTGTTTACTAGCTCACTCTAATATCAACTTGCTATTTTTAAAGATGTGCTTATCAAATCATTAATTCATTTTAATGTCAGCTTTATTGAGGGGGTAATTTTAAACGCATACGTCAATGAGTCTTACCAAACTTATAAAGTTGTATAACTACCATCACCGTCAAGATATAGAACAAGTCCATCACCCCCACCTCCCTTGCTTCTTCACAGTTAATCCTCCCCCTCAGCTTCTGGCAACTATGGATCTTTTTGTTGCTATAGTTTTGCCTCTTCTAGAATTTCATATAAATGGAATAATATAGGATGGAGGGGCTGGGCACAGTGGCTCATGTTTGTATTTCCAGCATTTTGGGAGGCAGAGGCAGGAGAATCACTTGAGCCTGGGAGTTTAAGGTTACCGTGCAGCACATCACTGTACTCCAGCACATCACTGTACTCCAGAACTCCAGCCTGGCTGACAGAGCGAGCAAAAACACCGTGTCTGTCTCTCTCTCTCTCTCTCTCAAAAAAAAAGGCAGAAAACACATAGTGTGTAGTTATTATTGTGGATGGCTTCTTTACCTCAATGTAATAACTTTGAGATCCATCCACTGCAGGTGTAAATGTACTTATTTTAATTACTATATATCATTGAGTGGATACTCTGTTATTTGTTCATCTAGCCACCAACTGATTGACATTCCAGTTGTTTATAGATGATGTAAATTTCCATACAAGTTTTTGTGTGGACATATGTTTCATTTCATTTGAGTAGAATTGCTGTGTTGGATTTAAATCTACCATCTATTTTTTTTTTTTCTATTTGTCTCATCTCTTTCTTGCTCTTTTTTTCCTCTCTTTTCCTGCATTCTTTTGCATTAATTATTTTTAGTATTCAATTTTGTCTTGACTATTAGCTTATAGCTTTAGCTCTTTTATTTTTTTCATAGTTACTCAAAGAATTGACAGTATACATTTTTAAAAACTCATCTCAGTATTCATTAAAATAATATAATACCACTCCACGTGTAAGATGCTGACAATGGTATTATTATATTTTACCCTTTCTGCTATTTTTGTCCTATGTATACTCTGGTATATGTTATAAACTCTATAATGAATCATATTGATTTTGCTTTAAACAATTATCTTTTAGCAAGCTTTAAAATAGGAGAAATTTTTTTTTTTACCATTTGCCATTTTTAAACCATTTCCTGGAAGGGGGGTGTTATTCCTTGGGTGGATACAAATTTTCTTCTGGTACCATTTTCCTTTTGCCTAGTGCCTACCTCTAACTTTTAGGGGGGCTGGGGAGGTCTGCTGGCAATACATTTTCTTGGCTTTTATTTTCCTGAGAATGTCTTTATTTTGCCTTCATTTTTGAAAGGGATTCCACTGGGAAGCATTCTTAGGTTGGGAAGTTTGGTTTTCTTTTCCCATTCAATACTTTAAAGATGTTCTCTGACTTCTGGCTTACATAATTTCTGACAAGAAATCTGTTGTTATTCTTATCTTTGTACCCTTGTATATTTTTTTCTCAGACTACCTTTAAAATTTTTGATTTTATCAGTAGTTTTCAGCAACACATTTATGATGTGATTTAGAGTGGTTTGCTTGTGTATTTATATTGGTTTGGAGTATGTTGATGTTCTTTGATTCATGGTTCTATGTTTCATTAAATTTGAAAAATTTTCACCCAGTGCTTCTGTGAATAGTTTTTCTGTGCTTTGGTTCCCATTCTGGGACTCCACTTAAATATGTCTGAATACTTGCGACTGGGCTTCATGTCATGATGCTCTATTCATTTCTTTTCTTCTTTTTTTTTCCTTATTAATAAGCTGAAAAAAAGTTCATCTGCTTTTTGTTTTTGTTTTTAGAGATAGACTCTTGATGTGTTGTCCAGGCTGGAGTGCAATGGTATGATCATAGCTCACTGCAACCTTGAACTTCTGGGCTCAAGCAATTCTCCCACCTCAAGCTCATGAATTGCTGGGATGACAAACATGAGCCACCTTGCCCAGCTCCACTAATCTTTTTATCTCTGTTCTTTTTGGAGATAGAGTTTTACTTTATCGCCTTCGGTAGAATGCCATGGCATCACAGCTCACAGCAACTTCCAACTCCTGGGCTTAGGCGATTCTCTTGCCTCAGCCTCCAGAGTAGCTGGGACTAGGAGCTCCTGGCACAACTCCCGGCTATTTTTTTGTTGTTTGGCCAGGGCCAGGTTCGAACCTTCACCCTTGGTATATGGGGCTGGTACCCTACTGATTGAGTTACAGGTGCTACCCTTCTCTGTTCTTAATTTGGGAAAGTTGATATTGCTATGCGTTCAAGTTAACCTATCTTTTCTGCAGTGTCTAATCCACCGTTATCACATCCAGTGTTTTTTTTGTTTTTCTTTTTTATTCAGGTAATGCCTTTCTAACCTGCAGAGGTTTTATGGCATCTTCAATTTCTTCCATGTTTTCCTTTACCTTCTTGAACATATAAAACATATAGTAGCTTTTGTAATATTCTTATCTCCTAATATCATAGTCTCTGTAATTTCTGGGTTTGTTTCTATTGATTGAAAAGTACTCTTCACTGGGTAGGGCCCGTAGCTCAGTCGGTAGGGTGCCGGCCACATGCACCAGGGCTGGTGGGTTTGAACCCAGCCCCAGCCTGCTGAAAACAAAAAAATAGCCAGGCGTTGTGGCGGGCATCTGTAGTCCCTGCTACTCAGGAGGCTGAGGCAAGAGAATCACTTAAGCCCAAGAGTTTGAGGTTGCTATGAGCTGTGACGCCATGGCACTCTACCAAGGGTGACAAAATCAGACTCTGTCTCTCAAAAAAAAAAAGAAAGTACTCTTGGTAATGGTTCATATTTTTCTGCTTCTTTGCATGCCCAATAATTTTTGTTTGACTGCTAAATGTGGTAAATTTTAACCTATTGGAGCTATATTTTGTTGTATTCCTTTAAATCATAGAGAAATTTCTTCATAAATAATTACTTGGAATCCATATGATGCTTTTAAATTTACTTTCAACTTTGTTAGGATATGTTCAGAGCAGCCTCTAATGAAGGTATAAGTTATCTCCTCTATCAAGTGTCATTTTCCTAAGGATTCTAACCAATAGTTATGTATTAAAAAGTTTTTCCCCTGGGCATGGTGTTGCACAACTATAGTCGTAGCTACTCAGGAGGCTGAGGTGGGAGAATCACTTGAGGCTGGGAATTTGAGGCTGTCGTGTGTCATGATCATCCTCTTGAATATCCACTGCCTCCAGTCTGGGTAACATAGTAAGACTCTAGCTAAAAAAAAAAAAAAAAAAAAATTCCTAGAAATTCCTAGAAATTGTCCTAGGAATTTTTTTTTCTAAATTCCTAGGAATTGTTTGGTTTACTGTTTTCTGCTGGTTCTTTCCTAACCTGTGACTCAATACAGTGAATGTGAATATCAGTACATAGCCAAAAGGTTCAGGAGAGCCTTCTGCAGACCTCTAGTGCTCACCCTCCCTCTGCAGTGACTTCTGCCTTACAAAATGAACTGCCTTAACCTCCCGGAACTCTGATCTCTGTCTCCTCAACACATTGATACTCTGGGCTCTGTTTGGATTTTACCTCCCTATGCTGTGGCTTAAAAAATACCTCCAGTTAACAAGATGGAGCAATTACTGAGCTTGTCTTTCTTCTATCAGTGCTGTGGTGCCAGGTGTCCAATGTCTGAAAGGCATCATTTCATTTATACTGTCCAGTTTAAGATGGGAGGCAAATTTGGTCCCTGTTACTCTGTCACAATAGAGACATAAGTCCCATTAATCCTTTTATTGCTGTAAAGCAACAATTCAATACGTTGACAGATAATATATTTACAAACCTTGTGGAAAACATCTGCAATCATCAAAACACAACACAGGCTATTATAATATCCATGCAACTCTGACAAACCCAAATACACAAATTTGCACACATAACTAGGACCCTTATGCCTTTTGTTAGTTTGAGATAGTTGTTTGTGTGTCCCTCTGGGTAACCAAAAAATAAAAGTTAAACACAGAAAAGGAGAAAATCAGTAAAGAGAATTAAAGACAATGTTGCTTAAGTATACAAGTGGTCAATAATTTTTTTTTTACCACTTCCAAATTGCACTTCGTACCTCTAGAATTCTGATATCCAGAACACCCAGTTACAGCACAAAACTGCATTCTGACTTCTTCTTCTTCTTCTTTTTTTTTTTTTCGGTTACTTAGTGTCTTGGTCCATTCCTGCTGCTTTAACAAAATACCTTAGGCTAGGTAATTTACAATAATAAAACTTTACTTCTGACAGTTATGAAGGCTGCAAAGTCCAAGATCAAGGCCCCTGCAGATTCCAGGCCCTTGGCCCTCACATGGCACAAAGTGCCAAAGGGATGACTGTTTTCTTCAGGCCTCATCATTAATCCCACTCATGACTTAATCATCACCTAAAGGCTCCACCTCTTAAGACTATCACACGAAACACGTTCAGACCACAGCACATAGCTAGACTATTTCTCAGCCTTCTGTGGAGTTAGGTAAAATGATGCAACTAAATTTGGCTGGTGGAAAATGAACAGAAGAGATAGGTGCCACTACCAGGCTTCACTCATAAAAACCATCCAATTTACAATCCACCATGCTTTTCATCTATGGAAAAGACAGACTTCCCTTGAAAGTCACATACTGAAGATGGCAAAGTCATGATAAGGAAAGAATTGAATTGCACTTGTCCTAAAACTGCCCCCTCATCAGGAATCCTTGTTCTAAAGGCGAGCAAGAAAATTAAAACAAAAACCATCATGTTAAAACCACTGATTTGGGGAGCTTTGTCTGCCACATTAGCTAATGCTACCTCAATAGTTGTTTTTCCCTCTCCAAACTCCTAGTTTTTTAGCCACTGAAACAAATGAGATATATTTCAAAGCAAAAAGATTTGTATGCTCTCTGTTATTTACATTTCTTTAACTGATGCTGAGAACATTTCACATGACGAGGCAGTACCCGGCCAAGTTATAAGCATGTGCTTTGGAGTGAATCAGACCTTGACTTGAGCCTCTGAGGAACCACATACTAATATGTAACCAAGATATAGTTTTCTTATCTGTACAATCAGAATATTGATTCTTACCTTACCTTCTATAAAGCTTATCTAAGATACCATATGGAGAGCTTGCTTACAGCCTGACACAGCAGGAATGGATAGTAGCAAGTACTATTACTCTCTCTCCCATATATTTTGTGGATATAATCTATTTAATAGTTTAAAAGGGTTCTATTAAGAAGTATGGAGAATTCTCAAAGAACTAAAAGTCGACCTTCCATTTGGTCCTGCAATCCCACTACTAGGTATCTGCCCAGAAGAACAAAAATCATTTTACCACAAGGACATTTGCACCAGAATGTTTATTGCAGCTCAATTCACAATTGCCAAGATGTGGAAGCAACACAAGTGCCCCTCAACCCATGAATGGATTAACAAACTGTGCCATAGTAGACCATGGAGTACTATCCAGCCATAAGGAACAATGGAGACTTTACATCTTTTGTGTTTTCCTGGATGGAGCTGAAACATGGTCTTCTTAGTAAAATATCTCAAGAATGGGGGGAAAAGTATCCAATGTACTCAATACTAATATGAAACCAATATGTAAACAACTACACACCCACACAAAAGAAAAAAAGCACAAGTATAGGCTAGCAAGGGGGAGGAGAGAGGAGAGAAACGTGATGGAGGAGGAGGGAGAGTGATTGGCAGGATCTCAATGCGCCCACTGTGATGGTGCTCAGCACGGCCCCTGGGGGAAGGGCTCAACTACAACTTGAACTTTACCTTAGAAATGAAAACAATGTCAACATTTGTACCCTCATATTAATTTGAAATTTAAAAAACAATTTAAAAAATTGTTCTATTATACTCAGATGCACTATTACTGAAGAGAATTATAGTTTAAAAATTTTTAATTAATCAATTCTTCCCAAAAATATACCAGAATACTTCTACACAGATGATAATGGTCAATTTTAGATGAATCATTAGTAAATAAAATCTTTCTTTCCATATAAGGTTCTTTATTTTAAAATAAAGAGGGAAATTCAGAGGTGCTTATAGCCCTGCAGTTTGCAATCTGCCTTGTGGTTCATCGCAGAGGATTACTGAAGCCCCAGGGACTCGCCTAATCTTGTCAGAGAGCAGATAACCAGGGGAGGAAATGTCTTCTGTGCTTTCTCCTTAAAACGATATAATGCTACTAATGGGTCTTATCTTACAAATTGTCTGTCAGAACGGCTAGTTCTTAAGGTTAAAGTCCTATGGAATGCTTGAAAACTGCAGATTATAGTCAAACTATGCTATAATACTTTTTCCAAACTATCTCTCCAGTTAAGCTGTACATAACTCTAAGTCTAGGCCTCTGTCCGTTCCTACATTTTTAAAAAAAATGCTTTTTGATATTCAAACATATCATTCTGTTCCTACTAATCACAAAGTAAAGCACTTGGTTTCATTTTCTGTCCCAGAATCCTTCCTCTGTAACTTGAGGAGGGACCCACTTCTAGGCTAATGAACCGCTAGAGTCATTATTTAAACCTCTCTTCCCTAGTTGGACTGGGCTCCAACATGAGAAAAATTACAGCTCTATCCTCAGCATGCACATATATGTTTTTGTACATTGCTGTTAAGCTTTTATTTAGCTATTGCCTGGGACTTGCAAATGAGAAACAACTTCGTCATGTTCTAAAGTAAACCAATTGCCCTGGAGCGAAAATGCTGATTTGAAGAACAAATGCTTTGAGGAGAAGGTGAAGTTTGGGATGTGGCTTTGGGATAGGGAGCAGGAGATGTGGAAATGGGAGGAGAATGGGGGAAAGAATATGAATGAATCACGAAGGGACCACATCTTGAAAATCTGTAACTGAAGGAAAATAAGAGCACACTGAAGATTTACGCTTAATATTGAACACAAATGTCCCTTAACTCCCTCTCTACAGACTGAAATACTAAAGTAGTTAACTAGTGACAATAGAATTATGTAATTTAGATTCATAATTAGCAGAATGCAATAATTAGCAAGGCTAAAAGAGAGTCTACTCTAATTTATTTAGACATTCCTCTCTCCCAAATAATTGGGGGAAATCATTCAGATAAATTAGCACTTAAAAGAGACATTTAAATTTTAATAGTTATATTTTTTGTTATACTACATAGCTATGTTCAACTATCAGTTAATCAGTGATATGTATTTATAATTTCATAAGGCAGTTCAGGCAGATGAAGTTTAAAAAACTCACAAATCCACCGTGGATACAACCAACTGTACAGAAGGTTGCTGTTACGTGGCATGAAATAGAATTCTTTTTCTTTCAACCTTTTCAGACATAGGATTAAACAATTCTGTCAACTGACTCTAATTGTTTTAACCGCTATAATGATCAAGCAATCCTCTTGCTTTAAATGTCTTCTGTTATTGAGGAGAAGGAAACTAAATGTTTCAAAATCGAAGGAAGTCGTTAATTTGATTTAACTTTAAAAAGACAAAGATCGGAGTAATAAGAGCTAATGATAATAGTTCGTAAATATTGTGTTAGAGAAATAACAACTTTAGGAAACCATAAACATATTAGTTTATATTCCCAAGGAATTCTATTTTTAATTTTTTGATTGTGATTTATCTAGTCTTCATGCTCCCAACAGAATTCTTTAAAAGGCCATTAAGTAAAGGAAATAATTAGCCTTTTATCTAGTTTAGGTTTCAGAATGGTAACCATAAAAGAACAAGTTTTCCACGTCAAAATTTGCTTATCAATAGGAGGAACCAGTTATTTTAACATGACTATATAAGGAATTCAGCCACAGATTGTTGAAATTGGAATGTTATTTCAATGGGAGGGTGCATACTTGATCAATTAACTACGTGAATGCACATCTCCCAAGTGTAAGATTTCTAATCTGAAAAATCAACACTTACAAATAAAAACTGTGAAGTATGTCAGAATAGTTGAGACTTGCTTAAGAAGAAAAAACTGAGTGCAATATTTCCATTTGTGACTAACAGCAAAATCAAGGCATAGACAAATATGCTTACTATTTTAGAGGAAGATCATAGTGAATAGTGAAAAAAAAGTTTTTCCCTTAAAATGGGTTACTATTAAATTGACAGCTAATAATTTTAAATTATTTCTACATTTTAGTAGATTTAAACAGGTTACCGCACATTAGTACTAAAATCATGTTTCTAGAATGTTTATTATATAACTCAATTGGCATACAAGCACCAGTTACTGAGTTCCTAAGTATTTGAGTTGATCACGTGAAAATTAAAGTTTCAAAGTGAACACATCTAAGACCTTTAAATCAGAACAGTAGGTTATAACATAAAGTACTGTAAACAATGTCCTTAAATTTTAAAATGATAGTAATGAAATCGTCTTCTCATTTTCTTTTCAGAAATCCAAAGCTCTCAAGACAGAACCTCCATTCCCCATGGCTTATGTAGATAAAGTGTTGTATGAGTCAGGGCTCCCCAAAGAAACAGAACTGGCAGCATATATATGTATATAGAAAGAGATTTATTAAAGGAGCTGCCTCACAAGATGATGGAGGCTGACACGTCCCAACATCTGCAGGGGAAGACAGTAAACTGGACACCCCATAGAGTGGATGGTATAGTTCTAGTTTGACAGCCTAAAGTCTTAAGGACCAGGAAAGCTGATGGTAGAAGCTGATGCTGAAGACCGGCAGGCTGGAGACCCAGGAAGAACTGACATTTCAGTCTGAAGATTATCAGGCAAGAAGAATTCAACTAGGAAGAGGGTCAGTCTTTTTGTTGTACTCAGACCTTCAACTGATTAGATGAGGCCCACCCACATTAAATAAGGCAATCTGTTTTATGCAGTCTATCGATTTAAATGTTAATCTCTTCCAAAAACAACCTCACAGAAACACCCAGAAAAAAATGTTTGACCAAATACCTGGGCATCTCCTGGGCCAGTCAAGCTGACACATAACATCCACCATCCCAAGTGTGATATGATGGAGCTGCTGGTCACACTTTCTCCATGCAGATGTTCTCTGCATTGAAGCAGCAACACAGAGTGGAAGTTCCAATGTGGGCTAAGTTGTCAAATTGCCTGTGTTTAAATCCTGTCTTCTTCTTCTTCTTCTTCTTCTTCTTTTTTTTTTTTAATAGAGACAGAGTCTTACTTTACCGCCCTTGGTAAAGTGGCATCACATGGCTCACAGCAACCTCCAGCTCTTGGGCTTACATGATTCTCTTGCCTCAGCCTCCTGAGTAGCTGGGACTACAGGCGCCCGCCACAACGCCTGGCTATACAAAGAGTCCCAGCCTTCCCTTTTTTTGAGAGGCGCTTACTTTGTCAACCCAGCTAGAGTGCAGTTGAAGTCAGAGGCTAGATTTGAGGGGTGTCATCACAGCTCACCTCAACCTCAAACTCCTGAGAAGCAATCCTCCTACCTCAGCCTCCTGAGAAGCTGGGATGATAAGCACCAGACTCCACGCCTGACTCATTTCTGTTTTTTGGAGACATGGGGAGAGAGGGGGTCTCATTTTTGGTCAGGCTGATCTCGAATTCCCGATCTTAAGCAATCCTCTTTTCTCAGCCTCCCAGAGTGCTAGAATTACAGGGGTGAGCCATCACACTGGCCCAGATTTGGTATTTTCTTAAGAAGTCTGAGTAAAGCAAACAGAAAACTTGGGGAAGGGGGGGGAAAGGCCAAGTAAGCTGATTAATCAACATAATGAAGAGAGGGGGAGAGGAAGGCAGAAAGAAAATAAAGGGGTAAAAGGGGCAACACCTGTGGCTCAAAAGAGTAGAGCGCGGGCCCCATATGCCAGAGGTGGCGGGTTCAAACCCAGCCCTGACCAAAAACAGCTAAAAAGAAAGAAAGAAAGAAAGAAAGAAAGAAAGAAAGAAAGAAAGAAAGAAAGAAAGAAAAGAAAGGGAAATACAATATTTTGAGTGAAGTGTCCAGGCATCTGAGTTGTGGGGAAACAAGAGCCTAGAGGAAGCATGAGTGTGAGGCTGTCCATAGGGGCAGGTTGGCCTGTCCTTTGACACTTCATCCCCTGATTTCCTTCTCTGTGGCTCACCTCCTGTGTCATCCTACTGTCTTTGGCTTTGCTGAAAGCCTGAGTCAAGCTTTCGTCCCTTGCTGTCCTAGCACTGGTCCCTTCATTTCTTTGAACAGATCTATGTTTGGACCGCTCCTGGCTCAGCACAGTCACTGGTCTGTGTTATGAATGAACCATCTCTTGAGTGACCCCAGAAATGAACTTTCTCATGTGATACCCCCACCTCCAGGACCAGCAGCCTGGGCCAGGAGCTGAGCACCTAGACCCCACCTGCCAAGCCCTGGCCTCAGGCCTGTCAGACGTCAGAGTAAGAACAAAGCTTACTTGATGTTAATTACTCCGGAAGAGCGTCCAGTAATGATACCCTCCTCTTACTCTTACCTGAGGCTTACACTCCAATTATTTTCATATATAAATGACAAATAGCACTTAGGGTGATCAAAAGGGAGAGACGCTGAAGGGCAAAAGATTATACCAATCAGGTGGTGAATTATGAAGGCTCATAAAAGGAATGGCTCCACTTGGGAGAGCCAGAGAGATGCCTACAAAGAGAACCAGTAAGCTCTGGGAATCAGAGGTGAGGCAGGCTAAGGGTAACTAGGAGCAGTTAACTTTGCCCTGAGGTTTCACAGTGAGTAACAGAAGGATAGTGGCCTACCTGTCAAATGCAATGGTACAGAATGGAAGACTCGGTGGAGACTGAAACTGTACAACAAAGTTTGTGCTTGCCATGGCAGTGTGACCCAATGACATGATAGCTTACAGAATCTGTTGAAGACGGAAAACAAGATCAGCAGATTTATTTGGGTGTCTTCCTAAACATTCACTGAAACCACTGGATGAGAATTGTTCTCTAAGGAGAGGGAAAGTGAAAACAAGGTAATGGCCTCAAGGTAATTCCTCTGAAGAGCCGCGCAAACAGTTTCCCATTTATGGAGAGCTACGTAAGATCTTTTTAAAAGCAATATGATAGTTTCCAAAATTCCTACAAAGGAAGGAACCAAAGTACACTCTAACTAGTTGGCCTTTTGCAAGGATTGCCATTTAAAGATGTTTCTGGACTTCTTACTGGAGGGCAGTGTGTTTATATAAGGAAAACGATCATGGATGGTCACTTACTATAGGAGTTATTCAGATTGCAAACATAAACTGTTGCTCATACTTAATAAGGTCTTCTACAAGGTTCAATAATCTAGGTTGGGGGAGGATCAATTATACAAGGTAAGAAAAAAGTCAAATGTTCTGCCAAATCAGGACTGACACTTCTGAAGAACTGATACTGATTCTGTGGATTAGGAAGGAGCTTGCATTGAAATGAGGTAAAGTCATTTAGAGTTTGGATCTGGGGCTCAGATACTAGTGCTCTCTGATGGTAACACCATTATAATGGAGAACCAAATCTCTGTTTAACTGTGAGTTATTCCTTTTAATGATCTACGAGATTCATAAAGGAGTATTTATCTCTCTTAAAAGATTTTTGCCTGATGTGGTGGCTCATGCCTGTAATCCCAGCACTCTGGGAGGCTGAGGTAGGTGAAATGGTTCAGCTCACAAACTCAAGACCAGCCTGAGCAAGAGTGAGACCCCATCTCTAAAAATAGCCGGGTGTTGTGGCAGGCCCCTGTAGTCCCAGCTACTTGGGAGGCTGAGGCAAGAGAGTCTTTCAAGCTCAAAAGTTTGAGGTTGCTGTGAGCTGTGATGCCACAGCACTCTACCAAGGATAACAAAGTGAGACTCTGTCTCAAAATAAACAAATAAAAGATTTTGAAGATGACATTTATTACATGTCCCTGTGTGCAAGGCTTTTGTGCTTTTGCTAAGGGGTAAAGATTTTTTAAATGTAACTCTCTTACAGTGTAAACAGGAAAGATTTTGAGTGGGCAGATTAGTCATTGGCCAGAACGGGGAAAGCATTTGGGAATAGAGACTTATTATAGAAATATGAAGTGAGAGAAAAGACATTTCTTGACTCTGCTCCCAGTATTGTCTGTTGAATACACTTTGTGTGTGAAACGAGCTGTGTTCACACCCAATAGTACCATTTTCTAATGAACTGGTAGTGCTTTTAAGTTTATGCGTTAACAGTGTTTTGTAATTTAAAATTCTGAAGTGCTCTATTAACCTTTGATGCACTTGCCAAGGGCAAACATAAACACATAAGCAACACCGAAGAGCCTCACAGTTTTCCCTCTTGTCATCTGAAGAAGATAAATGTGCTTTTCCCAAAGCAAAGGAGTAATTTTTCTTACTCAATTTTGACGACTACCAGAGCTCACTTTAAATTATCAAATGTATCTCAAAGTAATTGTCAGCAAATCATGAAACAGCCTTCTTAAACTGAGTCAATGTCATTCCATCAGTGTGTCCAAATTGTAAGGCTAATTTTCTATGTCCCTGAACTTCAGTCGTGTTAAGTTAGGCTACAGAAGAAATGGGGAAAACAGATTAAATCCATCTGTGATCACTCTGCATATTTCTACATAACCCTAGAGAGGTTTATGAGGCTTGGAGATTTCAAGGAACATGCTATGAAAGTCATAGCAAATTCTTTCTCGCTTACATTGAAATTCCCAGTAAAAATCCAGAACTGAAATAACTTAGGAAAACAGGAAGAGGGACTTTTGTAGACACTTACCGTATATACTTGAGTATAAGCCGAGTTTTTCTGGCACAAAATTTGTGCCGAAAAACCCGAACTCGGCACAAATTTTGTGCCGAAAAAACTCGGCTTATACTCGAGTATATAGGTACCCTCTTTTGTAGCTATCAGTGGTAGAATATCAAAAGACATAACAGGGATCATTCCTTGGAAGAATTTTGAGAAGGATATTTTTATGTTAAAATTAATGTATTGTGGCTTGGCACCTGTGGCTCAAGAGGCTAAGGCGCCAGCCACATACACCTGAGCTGGCAGGTTCAAATCCAGCCTGGGCCCACCAAACAACAATGATGGCTGCAACCAAAAAATAGCTGGGCATTGTGATGGGAGCCTGTAGTCCCAGCTACTTGGGAGGTGGAGGCAGGCGAATTGCTTGAACCCAGGAGTTGGAGGTTGCTGTGAGCTGTGATGTCACAGCACTCTACCCAGGGTGACAGCTTGAGGCTCTGTCTCAAAAAAAAAAAAAAAAAAAAAAAAAAAAAATATATATATATATATATATATATATATAAAATGTATTGTTTAAAAATTGTTAGCTGAGATTACCTCTACCATATAGAGTAACTAGTAAAGAACTGTTAGGGGTCAGGCATAAAGAAAATTGGAAATACGAGAAGGAACTTACAAGATTAATATATTGATGTGATATTAGTGAGGACAAAAGTGTACACTTTAAAACAAGGGGGTCATGAACTCTGTCTAAAAGAAATATAAATGAAGTAACTTCCCCAAATCAAAAAGATTAAAAAGTTGATTCAAGCTAAGCCCTGATCCTTCTTCTGAACCCCTGTCACTCTTCCTCTTCCTATTTCCTGCTTCATTCCCCAACTCAGGCACAAATTAAGAGCTAAAATAACTCTCCTAAATTCATCAGATGTGGGAATTGAAATGTATAAAGGTTTAAGAAGATTTTCAATTTTAAAATTTGTAAACAGCTGTCCAATTAATTGGTTTTTGAAGTATAATAAATAAATATATATTATTATTATTTTGAGACAGAGTCTCACTATGTCACACTCAGTAGAGTGCTGTGGACAGCAACCTCAAACTCTTGGGCTTAAGTGATTCTCCTGCCTCAGCCTCCCAGGTAGCTGCAACTACAGGTGCCTGCTACAACATTGGGCTATTTTTTGGTTGCAGTTGTCATTGTTGTTTAGCAGGCCCGGGCTGGGTTTGAACTCGCCTGTCTCAGGTGTATGCGGCCAGTGCGCCCTACTCACTGAGCTATAGGTGCCAAGTCAAATAATAAATATATTTTAAGTTAGAAGTCACTAGGAATCAGACCATCATTCTGAAATGTCGCTTACCAACAAGCATCTCAGTTTCTTATTAGCTCATTTTGTGAAACTAATGTGGGCAAAGACTCTCAGGAAGAGGCAGCAAAGCCTGGTCTTCACTCATGGTTGCTACTCAGTTAAGAAGAGCTGGGCGTTCTTTTGCTATGGCCAAGTAACTGTCTTCCTTATATGGACTTGAGCAGAGTGCTTGTCAAAGAATCTGTGCTGGGTGGTATTGTGCCAGCTGAGCACTGGCTGTTCTCTAGGGAAAAATTGTGAAACTTCCCTAACCTGAGTTAGGATTAGAGGCCACACCTGCCAAGTCATAGTTCATGGTTGAGTGCCGACAGTTAACACCCAAGCAAGCATCTATTAGGATGAAGGGCATCTCGTTAAAATGGATTTCCAGGGTCAGAAAGGTAACATTCTCCCTCTCAACCCTTCACACCCACTTAAACATTTTTCCCCTTAAAAATAAATTGACTGGTAAACAGTGATGATTTGCAATTCAGAAGAGAAAGTATCTGGGATAAGGTTAAAAAATTTACACTCATGAAAGAAAGAAAGAAAGAAAAGAAAAGAAAAGAAAAGAAAAGAAAAGAAAAGAAAAGAAAAGAAAAGAAAAGAAAAGAAAAGAAAAGAAAAGATTGATTTAAAGCAATGATGACCAACGATTTAAGATGAAGAAAATGACAGGACATGAAGATAGTGAAAGAAACAACGAAAGATTAGAAAAATACAGAATATATTGGGCGGTGCCTGTGGCTCAGTGAGTAGGGCTCCAGCCCCATATACCGAGGATGGTGGGTTCAGCTCCGGCCAAACTGCAACAAAAAATAGCCCAGCATTGTGGCGGGCACTTTATAGTCCCAGCTATTCGGGAGGCTGAGGCAAGAGAATCGTCTAAGCTCAGGAGTTGGAGTTTGCTGTGAGCTGTTATGGTACAGTACTCTACCAAGGGCGATAAAGTGAGACTCTGTCTTCAAAAACAAACAAACAAACAAAAAAAAAAAAAAAAAAAAGAGTGAGAGATACAGAATATAGCAAGGAAAATAATTCTGCAAACTTAAATATTGCTATAATTGTTTCTCTTTATTTTTGCCTTTTAAAGTATTAACTAAATTTGAAATATTTCTATTGATGGTCAATTTTATATTTTTGCTGGCAACTTAAATTCTTGGCTAAACTTCCTACAGCTATTTATGGACATTTTTTCTTGCCTGCCTATAAAAATACATCACTGGAGTATTTTTAACCGCAATGTCTGTATGAGACAGTCTATTTTCTTGACCTGTCAGACATTTGTGGCTGCTTTTAAGTAGCCTCATTTGTAAGTTCTTGTGGGGTTTTGTTCAACTGACATCATTTTATTTAAAAAAAAAAAAATGGAGTGGTATATTCATTAAGAATATACTACATATGGCTAAAACTCTAGTTTACAAAATTCTACTCCACTGCAGATATTTTTGTTACTTTCGAAAATAATTATTAGATCTAAATGATGCTGATAAAAAGATTTGCTAACTCTTTTGATAAAACCATATCATATTCTTTTTCTTCAAGCTTTAGCACAGTTCACAAATAACAAGGAGAACAAAAAAAAAAAAAAATAAAGAAATATAAACATGTCTTTTTTTTTTTTAAATGAAATGAGTTATGTGGGGAGTATTTTTGAAAGGTTATAAAATACCTCCAAACAGAAATATATTTGCATCCTGTAAAACATAAATGGCAAATAAATTTCATCACAAGAGCTGATTGATTCTTATTGATCAATTGCTGTGAGAAGGGCTCAGATGTTAAGCTCAGCCTCAGTAAAAATGAAAATTATTTGAAAATTTTCAAAAATTAAAAGAAAATGTTAGTGAATTCAGACAAGCTATGGTTACGTTTGGCAGGAAAAAAATATTCTAGTCAGTAAGCAGCACAGAGATGTTTATCTGTACCCACAAATGGTATTTTTTCTTTTTTTGATAAATAAACACATTTTCAGAAATTAAATGTTGCTAAGATATTTGGAAGAGCTGTTGTAGTAGTCACTCATAGCTAGTGGTAATTAATGAAATAATGTAATTCCCAGGCAAGGTCATTTGAGCTATGGGCAGAAGATACCAGAAACCTTCCTAAAACATAAAATTCTTTAGAGATATTTGGCTGTATAGATTTGTCTTATCTAGGTCACTGATGGAAATGTCACAGGGAACCAGGCCCTGGTTTGACACCTGCTAAACATTATTTATGTCTTAAGACTGACATCAAACCATTTGTAACTGTTCTATTTATAAGTTTCCTGAGCACCCTTCTGAGTTTCCAGATATGAAGGGTAGTAGCCCTCTTAAAACTTAGCTGACAGATAGGCTTAAAAATACAGTTCTCTGAATTACCGTAGGAATCTTCTCTCAATGATGCTATGTACATTCATCCATAATTTGGGAGACAGTGGAAATTGTAAAAGACAAAGCTTAAAGAAACTTGTATTTTAGCCTTTGCTGACCCTAACTAATTGTGTAATTTTGTACAAATCATTTAACCTCTCTGGACCTCTGAAAATGAAGTTTAGCTGAGATCAGCATTTCCCAACCTCTGGGCTTCAAATACCAGAGGGTTCTAATTACACACAAGTTCCCACAATGCATAGGTGAAGCAGAATTGCCAGACTGAGCACCACCACCACCTGTGAAAGGCAGCCGAGGTAGGATGTTCAAAAGCAGAGCTTGTGACTTAAAATGTACAAAATCAAATGATGTAACCAAAATCTGTGTACCACTTTAACATTCTGAAATAAAAACAAACAAATCCCCAAACAAAACCGGCAACCAGCATGCCAAAGTCCAAGTGGTATCCAGCCATCTGTTTAGTATATTAGTTTAATTAAAAAACAAACAAACAAACAAAAACGCTTCCTAGATGAGCTTTAAAAAAAATCAGTCTGGATTCCGATTTAATTTGGATTGAAAGCCACTAGTAAAATAAATGATAATAAAATAAATACTCATATACTCATCACAGGCTTAGACATATGACATTACCACTTCCTTCAAAATCCTCTGTTTTTTTTAAATGGAATTATCGGCCACTTCTCTCCCTATATCAAACATAACAAAGTATCTACATCCCACACTTTTTATTAATTATTCCTGACTTCTCTATTATGTATCTCCACATATTTTAATTTTGAGTTTTACGTTCGGGTTCATATAAATGGAATCACATTGAATGTAATCTTCTGTAGTATATTTCACTGAACCACATTTTTGACATTAAGCTAAGAAAAAAGAAAAAGACCGTATGCTTTAAAAAGAGAGAGAAGCATTGGCCTCTATCTCTCTGTTAGCCTACGACCCAAGACACCCTCCTCCATATTTGACAAGAGTAAAAATGATCACTTCTATTTTACAGTAAAGCAATACTGAGGCATAGACGGCATAATCAATTCATTTTAATTGACACAGGAAATGAATGCTGTTTTTGACTAAGCTTGTTTTATTTAGTATAATACATGATCCTTATTATATTTGATATTTTATCTTGATAATAATTAAACTAGCATGGATATATGATTATGTATTGTATAATTTTGTCCTTTGGTTGATAAATGCCAACAAGAAAGAGAAGCAGAATGTACAGTAAGTTGCTTTTGTAAAAAATGGGATTTGACACTTTCTCTAGGATTGAATGGTGGAGTTTCACTGTCAGCTAACAAGAGCTATGGAATCTTGGCTCTCTTCAGAGATACCTGATGCCAGATACTCTTTTAATAGTGGCAGGAGATATTTCATCTATGATGTCAAAACTCATAAGAAATTTGAGCTAAGAATGCACATTAGTACTCAGTGGGGCACCAGAGAATGTTCCTCAGGTCATACAGACCCACTGTACCTAGAATTGACGTCTTTGAGAGATGAAACTTTTATTAATAACTTTAGAACTTTAACCTTGGTAAACCTTCATGAGAAGACCATGTGTAGGTAGCTCATACAAACTTCTCTCAGGTTTGTTAATTTCTGAGTGACAGGAACTGGGGCATTTCTTCTTAATTATATACAGAAAGATATATATTTTCCATTTCTAAGAGTTGGTAATATTTGAAAACACATGTAACCAGAAAATAAGATATTTTCATCTTAAAAACGGACATTTGGTGGGATAATACATAAATTCAACCATTCCCTCCTTGAAGACCCCACATCTTCTGCTGTACGTAAGGGCTAGACCATAGGTTTATATCAGGTTTCACAAACCTGCTTAGGCAATAAACCTTAACTGTTGACAGGCTGAACAATATATTTAGTATATTGGTGCTGCTATCTTTTAAATGTACACTGTTGTGACGAATCCAATATTAATTCATTACAAGGCCTTACTGAAGTTATAGTACTTTTTCAATATTAATGGTAGCATTTTTGATGTTATAAATATTTTCATTTACGCATCTTAGGAGTTCAAGAATTATCATATAGGTCTGTGAAATTTTGCTTTTAAAATTCTCTCACTTTGAAAGGTTGGGAACCATTCATTGCCTTCCTGTATCCAAGTAAAGTGACAGCCTGGTGGAGAGCTATTTTGGGCAAAGGGAGTCTCTTGTTGCAGCTGGATGTGCGCTAAGTTAAAGGGCAAAGTGTGACTTGAGAAGAAGAACCTTAACTAGCATTAGCCAGCCACAGACTAAATTGTACTTGTATGCAACGTACTTAGTGTGAGAAATGATTTTGCTTCCAAATCCCAGGTGATACCTTATTTCTAAGTTATTGGACCAAAAGAATAATAAAAACAAAATAAATTCTAAATGTTCTATTCAAGCTTACACTTGTAGATTTTATACCTCTAAATTACTGGGATTTCAAAGTTAGTGAAACAAAATAATAGACATTTGTTGTGAAAGGAAGAAAATGCTCTAGTATTGGCTGGAAGAAATATTAAACAGCTATAGGTAGGCTTAAGAGAAACTAGGGGTAGCAAGTGAGGGGGCTACTGCCCTCTAGTGGTGCCCTCCCTACTTCCCACCCCAGGTGCTTTAGTATTTCCCAGGAAATTTTCCTCTTTAGACAAGAGTACCATTTAAAAAAAAAAAAAAAAAAAAAAAGACTTTGTCTTCTATTGCCAATCCCATCTTCATGTCACAAAGGCTTTCATCTCCTTTTTTTTTTTTTTTTTTTTTTTGGCTAGGGCTGGGTTTGAACCCACCACCTCCAGCATATGGGACTGGTGCCCTACTTCTTTGAGCCACAGGCACCACCCCATCTCCTTTGTTAAAAGACACATACTCTCATTTATAATTTTACACATTGGTGGATTTTGCTTGTTGCTATCATGGATTTTTACTTTTAACAATACTTGAAAGTGGTCTCTACTGTAGAAGCTTTAAATATAAGTGATGATGATATGTACAAACATGAAATTTATCGTCCAATTTATTTAACATAAAAAATGTTTGACTCGACCAGGCATGGTGGCTCACGCCTGTAATCCTAGGCCTCTGGGAGGCTGAGGTGGGTGGATTGCTTAAGCTCACGAGTTCGAGATCAACCAGAGTCAGAGCAAGACCTCGTCTCTAAAAATAACTGGGCATTATGGTGGGCATCTGTAATCCCAGCTACTTGGGAGGCTGAGGTCAGAGAATCACTTGAGCCCAAGAGTTTGAGGTTGCTGTGAGCTGTGATGCCACAGCACTCTACTGAGGGTGACAAAGTGAGACTCTGTCTCGAAGAAAAAAAAATGCTTCCCTCATTGGTTATTGAAATGACATTATTTTCATAATTTAGCAAATTTTTTAAAAGAAAACTTAATGCTAGAGGATTTAAAATTGTAAATAAATCTGGCAAAAGTGTGTGTGTGTGGAGTGGGGATGGATGGTGAAAGGGAAGTAGTATATCCCTATGGGAGCTGTGTCCTTTATGTTCTTAAACTATCTTATTTCCTTATCGCCTTTCTTGTAAGAAAATGAAAGGCTGGTAAACTGTCACTGATAGTTTCCTTCATTTTCCAGAGTACAAAAAAGATGTTACAGGACTAATCGTCATTGCAGTGGCATAATCAGTAGTGAACACAATGTCATGTACACAAGTGTCAAAAAAAGTCTGGTTCCCAATGGATTTATAGCTCATAACTTCAAATTCTCTCCTCTACGGGGATAAGGTATTTGCAAAGAACAATAATGAAGGCTTTGGGATTATCTCTACATGTTCAGTAAATTCTTATCATGTAAGTCAAAGAACATAATTTGTACTAAATGTTGTATTCAATTGTGCATCTACAAAATAATGCTAAAAAACTCACTCTTACAGACTTAAAAAAAACTCTAAATGTTGAAAAAACTTTGCCCATGTCTTTTACATTTTAAAAGGCATAATTTTTAAAAATTTAAAGTATTTTTAGAGCATGGCCTATAAAAAATGAAGATAAATTTAGAAGATAACCTGACTTTGAATGCCTTCATATGATTTTGAGAAATTTAGCTGATTTTATAGGATATTTATGAACTGATCATGAGATATGACAGGAAAAAAATCTAATGTAGACATTGACTGCATTAATTTAAGTTTGATATTCAGATGACTACTGGGCTCTGCCCTGGTGAGCACATGTAAAATAGTTATGCTCTATTCTGAGCATTGAAGTTTAATATTTTACAGAGTTTAATAGACGACATGTAAACTTAAACCATTCTGATCTCCTAAATGTTCAGAGCACTCTTCCCTGCAGACTGAGCTCTGGGGCCCACAGGAATTTAGCACAGTGACCCCAGTTAAAATTTATCTGACTCTCTGACTTCTTGGCTATCATATTTGTGTACAAATATGAAAACCACAAATTTCTGGAAAAACTCTGGAATGCTATGGACTAATTCGAGTTATTTACTGTTTCAGGAACTTTTTTTTTTGCAGAAACCTGAATTTTTACATTTATTTATTTATTTATTTAGAGACAGAGTTTCTAGCTGTCGCCCTCAGTAGAGTGCTATGGTGTCACAGCTCATAGCAACCTCCAACTCTTGGGCTTAAGCAATTCTCTTGCCTCAGCCTCCCAAGTAGCTGGGATTACAGGCACCCACCATGATGCCTGGCTACTTTTTTAATTTTTAAATTTTTAAAATTTTTTATTTTTTGCAGTTTTTGGCCGGGGCTGGATTTGAACCCGCCACCTCCGGCATATGGAGCCGGTGCCTTACTCCATTGAGCCACAGGCACTGCTGTGGCTACTTTTTTTTATTGCAGTTGTCATTGTTGTTTAGCTGGCCTGGGTCAGGTTCAAACCCGCCACCCTCGGTGCAAAACAGGCTGAAAATAAACTATAAATGCCCAATTCCAATGTTTGTAAGAGAGAATAGTTACATTTGGTATTTTAGGCATTGACTTAGCACCTTTTTCAAAGTATTGATTTTAGTAAGAAGTACAGGTAAATTTTTGTATATGATAGTGCTTAGACCCTTAAAAATAATGGCCCTTTTCTTATATGTTCTTTGGTAAAGGCACGGAATTTGAAGACAAACGTTTTTTGTCTTTGAAGACATAGCCCAATATAAAATTATTGGTTAAATAAAGGACAAAAAGTAAAAATTCTGGTTAAAATAGAACTTTCTTTAAAAGTATGCTAATGCTTTTAATTATGGATGGAAATTTGGCCACAGAGGAGATAAAACCTTCATGTTCCTTCCCTGTCTTCGTAGTGTGCTAAGTGCAAAGGCAAACAGCTTTAAAAGTGCTTTTAATCATTACTCAACATCATTTAACAAAATGATAATCAGAACATACTCGCATGAGAACTCTTTCAACATAGACAAGTCCAAAGTATGTAGCCCTAATAAAAATAAGCTCTGGTTATATATACAAAGATAAAAGCTCTCTTAAGAAAAAATAAAATTTCCGCTTTCAATTCAAAAACATTTACCCTAAAACTCAAACTAAGGTTGAGAGGGAGATCTTTTTCCTGAAATGCTCAAAAACCTAATTTCTTGTATGTTTTTGCAATTTTTCCCCTTGTGTAAATGACATAAGTAAATTGTAATGCTTGTGATTTTAAAGTAGATGTTACCCTTTCCAGCTGAGTTCAGGCGCGCACACTTTCCTGTCCCCGGCTCAGCTCCATCCCTGAGCATTCCATCCACTTGCTGCTTGGAAGTGATGAAGTGTGTCTTGGTTTCCACTTATTTTTGGAACAGAGGCGATGACCAAAAATGACAGATGGGCTGTTTCCTAGGGTTTAAGTTCACATCTTCAGCCCTAGGGGTGTGTGAACTTAAAGAATGAGGAGTGGGCTTTTTATTAACTTTCCCTTTTCCTTTGTTAGTCCATTTCTATTAAATCGAACATATATATATATGCTTAGGGCTGGGCCCGCAAATTATGTTCTTTTACCTACTAAATAAAAATTTCTATATAATTACAAACATTTAAATAAATGAAGTGTAGTTAGCAAACTTTTTAAAGAAAATTTAATGCTAGAGGAGTTAAAATTTTAAATAAATCTGGCAAAAGTGAAAGTGAGTGAGTGTGTATGTGTGTGTGTGTGTGTGTGTGTGTGTGTGGAGTGGGGGTAGATGGTGAAAGGGAAGTCGGGAAATTTGTCATTCACGGAACTTTATCCCCAAATGCAGTCTCAATCATTAATTGTTAACTTTTTTTTTTTTTTTTGAGACAGAGTCTCAAAAGGTTGCTCATGGCAAACTTAAACTCTTGGTCCTTAAACTCTCTTACCTCAGCTTCCCAAGTAGTTGGGACTACAGGTGCCTGCCACAACACTCAGCTATTTTTTTGTTGTTATCATTGTTGTTTAGCAGGCCTGGGCTGGATTCGAACCTACCAGCATGTGGCTGGCGCCTTAACTGCTGAGCTATGGGAACCGAACCAACTTTTTTTTAAAGACAAAGTCTTGCTCTGTCACATGGGCTAGAGAGCCATAGTCTCAGCCTAACTCACAGCAACCTCAGACTCCTGGGCTCAAGCAATCCTTCTGCCTCAGCTTCCCAAGTATCTGGGACTACAGGCTCCCAGCACACTGGCTGTTTTTCATTTTTAGTAGAGACGGATTCTTGCTTTGTTCAGGCTGGTCTCAAACTTCTGTACTCAGGCCAACCTCCTGCCATGGCCTTCCAGAATGCTAGGATTACAGGTGTGAGCCACCACACTGGTCCATTGGTTATTAAATTTTAATATTTCATAATTATACTCAAGAAGAAAGAGACTGACTGTGGTGGTGTAAGGCTGTAGTCCTAGCTACTCAGAGAGTAAGGCAGAAGGATCACTTGAGCCCAGGAATTCAAGGCTATAGTATATACAATGATAGCACCTGCAAATAGCCATTGCACACCCAACCTGGACTATATAGCAAGATCCTGTCTCTTTTAAAAAGTGTCTAAAAAGTGAAAAAAAAAATTTGTTTAATTAACAAAAAAAAAAAAAAAGAAAGAAAAAGAAAAAGAAAGAAAAGAAAGAGACAATCTATTAATCTATGATTTACCTAAATTTGTTCATATCTCATCAGGCTTAGAATGCTATCCTTTAATGAAAGAATATGGGTTCTTTTTATCTCAATTGATTATACATTTTTAAAAGGTCATGTTGGTCTCTAAATTGTTCTAATCATTTATTCATGTAACGAAGTTACTGAGTATGTGCCATGTGCCAGGCATTTCCTGGAGAAATAACAGTCCTTACTCCTATGCATTTTATATTTTATGTAGGATATAAACAAGTGCATAGACAATTATAAAATACAGCCTTGCCAAGGGGTGTAATAAGTTCTAAGATGGGATTAAGTACACAGTGCTATGGAAGCTTAGGACAGAGCCATACAACTCAGTCTTTGGAACCAGGAAATCTGCCAGAGAAAGTAATGTCTGAGCTAAGAACTGAAGGAAAAGTAAGAGTTAGGAAGTCAAAACCAGAAAAGAGAAGGGAAGAGAGCCCAGGTGAAGGTGAAAAGTGTTTCAGTGAGGGCAGCACCTGTAGCTCAGTGGGTAGAGGGCCAGCCACATACACCGAGGCTGGTGGGTTTGAATCCAGCCCAGGCCAGCTAAATAACAATGACAACTGCAACAAAAATAAATAAATAAATAAATAAATAAATAAATAAATAAATAAATAGCTGGGCGTGGTGGCAGGTGCCTGTAGTCCCAGCTACTTGGGAGTCTGAGGCAACAGAATCGCTTAAGCCCAAGAGTTTGAGGTTGGTGTGAGCTGTGACCCCAAGGTACTATACTGAGGGTGACATAGTGAGACTCTATCTCAAAAAAAAAAAAAAAAGTGTTTTAGTGAGAAATGCAATTATGGATAAATACAGTAAACAGAAATAACCTGAAATGTTAGTGAGCATCTATTTACCATGTTTGAGAAACTTTAGTGTCATGAGATAATCCTCATTCTATAACAGTGTAAAGAAACCAGAAAATAAAACTAAATGCTGACTGCCCCCATTTTGTCGTACATGTGTGCTTATGTGTGTGTGTGTGTGTGTGTGTGTGCGCGCGTGTGCGCACACACACACACACACACACACTAAAAAGCAATAGGAAAAAACACCAACATATTAACTGTGATTTTCCCTGTGAAGTGGGATTATGGTAGATTTTTATTTTCTTTCTTGCAATATTTTCTACAATAAATATTGTAAGAGTCTTGCTCTGTTGTCTGGGGTACAATGGGATAATTACAGTTCACCACAATATCCAACTCCCGGGCCCAAATAATGCTCCTGGCTCCACTTCCTGAATAGCTAGGACTACAAGCGCACACCACCATGCCTGGCTAACTTTGAATTTTTTTTTTTTTTTTTTTTTTTTTTTTTTGTTGTGACAGGGTGTGTGTGGGGGTGTGGCTATCCAAAATGTTGCCCCGGCTGGTAAAAAAATAATGGCTCCCAATCTATCCTCCGGCCACCGTATTTAAAACTGCTGGTATTAAAGGC